>JARHVA010003987.1:0-177500 GCA_037957365.1 Torreya grandis | reverse complement strand
AAAGTTGTTCATTGGTTTGCTATGCAATAATTTTTACATATTTAGTTCTGGATGAAGGAATCCCATAAGAAATAAACCTCAAATTACAAGTCATGCTTTGGTCTCAATGAATTTATGTGGATTTTTTTTGTTTCATTTCTTTAAGTGCCACAATGTGGGTCATGTGAAAAAATACTACCCTATGATACCATCAAAAATTATAATAGGGGAATCATGATAGTTTAGGGGGCCAAGAATGAACAATAGTTGGAGTATTTATCAAAAATAAATGGTTTTAAAAACATTGTTATGTATGGTTTATAGGATAAATATATATTTTTTGAATACACATGACCTAATTTCATAAAAATCATGGTACCTCTTTTATCTTTTGGAGTCTGGTCTCATTTGGTTTAGGCTAGATGGTTTAGCCCTACCTGGTCATTAGTTTTGGAATACATTGGTTTGCATGAAAAATTTGGTCCCAAAAGTCATGTCATGGCATAGGCCACATTTGAGTGATAAATTTTCATATACAACACTTCTCTTGAAAAATGACTCTCATATGTTTTTCATTTCTCTTTGCTATTTGAACAACTATTACATATCAGGTTTGTGGGGGGATGGGGTATTTTAATGCAAAATTAGGTCTCAAAAAACATTCTATTGTGTCAATAACACCATTTTAGTAAATTTTCATAAATAAAACTCGTAAAAATGTAGCAAGGATGTTGTTTGGTCCTCTTTAGATAAACAAGCCTAAAAACCTTCATTAGGTCTAAGCGAGAGAATTTTTTTGTTTTAGTTCTAATTAGGATAAAAATCTTGGTTAGATCTAGGTGGGCATAATTTGTCTATCATATTTCTAATCAAACATAAAAGTTAGATTAGGTATTTTATGAGTGACAAAAACATTTTTATTTAGTAGTTAAGTTTGGAAGTCTAATCAAGGATGTGGGTCTCTATGGTCCAACATCCCTTGTTGGTTAGAGTTTAAACCTGTAGGCCTGACTAGATCTAGGAGGCATGTTGGCCCCTCTACCTATGATTGTTGGGATTTTAAAGCCCAACTAGCCATGCATTCCCCTCTCACCCCCAATTTTTTAAATTAAATTAATTTTTTAATTATTTTTTTAAATTATTTTTTAATTAATTTAATTTTCATTTATTAAATTTCATTAAATGAATTCAAAGTTTTAATAATTTAAAAAATAAAAATTAATATTCTTTGTGAAATCTTGATTACATCTTCAGGCCTGTTTTGGCCTTTTTGATCATATCTTTTTCCTAGGAGGTTCATTTTGTGTGCCATTTACAACATTATAAAGCTAGTTTTGTTGGGTTTGTAGTGGAATAAGTTTTACATAAAGAAAGTACAAATTATGAATTCAATAATTATGTGACTTAATTTTTTATAAAAATGTTTCACATTTAAGTGTTTTATTTTCTCTTATTTTATTATGGAAACATGATGTTTTATCATTTGCCTTTTGAAGAATTGAACAAGAAGAGGAGATACCCACTCAAGGAAAAAATTATGGCTAGAAGATGAAACCTACTACTAAAATTTAATGGAGCAAAAGGGCATCAAGAAGGGAGATCCTATATTTGACATGTGCATATGGAATATTTATTAATCTAATCATCCCTTATTACCATGATTTAATGTTTGGGATTATTATATTTAATCTTGGCATTCATTGCCTTGAGATGATAATTTTTCACACTTGATATGGGCCTTTGATCTTGACCCATATATTTAAGATTTTCACCCACATATTGAGAGGAATGTTTTTTTTAATTTAGTCCAAGTGTCTATATAATACTTACAATAAGACTATATAGGGGTTATTTGGAGGTTTTCTTAATGGAAAAAAAATCAGATTTTTCTTTTTACTTTGTTTTACTTTATTTTTATCCTCCTCCAAACATTAATATGATGTTATGCTATTAAAATTTGTAATTAAACTGGTTATGTTAAATTACAATAAGTGATTTATATACAACATATGCTAAATTAAAAGGATTTGAAGGTTGAATTTAATTATCTATGCATATATATGGTGATTTTGTTCATATTTTATTCAAAGCTGAAATCTTCTTGACTTTTGCATCATCTTTTGTTTATGGTTGTGTGTATACTACACAAGTTAAATATTAGTTTGATGGGATTTGCTTAATCAATCGAATCAAGTTTATGTGTATCACAATACATGATAATTTATTTTCTCTTTATACTCATATTTTTTTATATAATTTGGTTAGAGTAGGTTTAGACTGGTTTAAAAGTACTATATGCATATACAAACTTATTCTGATTGCAAACCATTTTAATTATTGTTTATGGAATGGTTTATATATGAATGTAATGAACATCAATTAAATTAGTTGTTTTATCATTTTTGAATCCAAAGTTACTAATTTTGGGGATTTATATTTTACATTTACTATCCCCTATTGAATATTTGAAACTCAGATCCGCACATCAACATATTCAACATTATTTCTCATTTTTCTAATCTAAAATTTATTCCTACATGCCCCTTAAAATATAATAGATTCAAATCTTCCAACTAGGTTATCCAATAAGCCAAGATATGGTAATATAGACCTTGTGGATATTTTTATCTCCTTTTAGGAGAGGTTGGATGGTTTTCATCTTGTTTAAGTTGGTGTGCCAAATTACCCATCAATATAATGGTGATATAAGGAGATCATGAATGATACTTTTGGATTATGATTTATGATATGTATTTAGGTTGAATTTTGAGGGTATATTGTAGTCTATCATTTACACTTTACATGACCTGTTGTGTGTCTAAAACACACATTAATAGATTGGCACTAGAAGGAGGTCCTGAATCAAAATATTTTTGAATCTGTGATTTTTTATGGTTTAAAATTAGGAACTAAGACATTCCATTTTAAAATTGGAAAATAGAAGAATTATAATGAGGTCAAAGTCTATTGAGGGTGTATTTGAGCTGTTATACCTCACAAAGCATATAAAAACTAGATATAATTAAGTAAAATCTAAAACTATACATATCTTTTCAGTGAGTGGTTCACCTAAAATTGGTGTTCCTTTTTTCAATCCTTTTGATACACATATAAACCCACCAATGATTACTAATTTTTATGGTTTAGGTAACTATCATATGAACATTCAAGGAGTTTCCCATGATTTCCCTAAAAATATCAATAATTTTTGCCCAAAGTATGTGCATGGTGGGATTCAAACAATAGAATAACATAAAAACATTCAAAAATGCAATAATAAGAACCCAAATTCAACATGAAAATGTGGTGAGATGATTCTTTCCTAAAACTCTAGATGAAATAACCTATGGATGGTACCATCATTTACTTAATGGATCAATTACATTCTATAATGATCTTGAAACTCTCTTTGTCAACCATTTTCAAGTGCCTATTTATCATGCCATTCTGTATCATCAATTTTCTATTGTTCATAGGGAACCAAATGAGACCATGAGTATGTCTATGTAGGCACCCAAAATTGGCACAAGATTATTAAATTTACACATTTTTACATAACTCTATTTATTTAGATCATTGTTGACAAATGAATGGCTCACTTTTGCATCATGTCTTGGGTCTTGTTCTTATTTCTTTTATTCTCTTATAAAATTCGTGTATGTTATTGTTCTATCTTCTCTTATTCTATCTAAATTATTCAAAAAATTTGTCTATGTCTTAATATGTTTATTTTATGCTTTTTTGGTAATTACACACTACCTAGACAATAGTGTATTATGCATCTGTCTAGTAATGTAGACTTATCCTAGCATAGCTTATGGAAGTTTTTAATTCTCTATCTTTGTAAAAATCCTTTTTATGATTGTTGGATCTTTTGAGTATGACCCTTCACACACTATTGAGTCCATAAATTAAAATATAAAGGTCTATATAAACAAATGTCTTACAAAGTAAAATCAACATACTCTCAATGAACAAAATCTATACATAACTTCTATACATGTCAAATAATTAATTTATCTATATATTTTAAGGTTGAATACATCATTTCACTAATTATTCCAATGGTATTCAAAGGTGAAAGAACATCTAGTCTTGCATCCATGATTGCACACACAAAACTAGGAGGTAGAACTAGTTTGACTTGAGATCCACTTAGATTATGTATGTAACACTCAGCTATATAGGGGTTTATATGGCCAAATAAACTATTCCCATCACCTTACATCCCCATTTTTGAATTTTAAGTCCATTTAGAGTATGTGAAATAATTATAAGTGTATTTTATAAGTATTATGCATACCAAATATAACTACACATAGAAATAAGGTAAATACAGAGGTAATAAAACATAGATCTTCAAATCTCATGCATAATCTAACTAAAAATATTCACAATAGCAGACAGTGATGCACTTTGTCCCTATCCACCCACTATGCACATGTCCCTATATATCTTGATATTTTTTAGCATCAATGTAATCACATGATTATATTATTTAATTTCTCATCTGTAAATGAGCCACCTATTCAACAAAAAAATAGTATACTCTAACTACACACTTTCCATTATCAATTATTGTTATAGCCCATTCAAATCATCTGTAATTTTTTTTACTTCATATTAATTTATTTTATACTACTTTATATTGTCTATTTATATTCAAATTGCTTAATTGAATTCAAATAGAGTAAAACATTTTAATGAACCCATGTATTATCAAACATTATCAAAACCTTAGCTCCTCAATAATGCTTTTTATATAATTTTTGAATCAAATAATATTTATTGGAAAAAATATTATAGGTTTTTATTATTCATAGTCAAATATGTAAAACCCTATTGTTTCTGAGAAAATTATTGCATAGATTTTTTTCAAAAATTGTTATTTACTAGTTTTAGTAAACATTGCATAACTTAAGAACATTAATCTATTATGAAATTAATTTTTGGATTATGTAAATTTACTATTTATAAATAAAATCATGTCTCCTATTCCAAAAATTAGTATTTTTATGTAAATACATATTTTCTATTTTGCAAGTTCTAGGGTTTTGTCATAATCATTTGAAATCACTGTAATTTGTTTTGACTACAACTACTTCAAAAAAAATCAAATTTAAAAAATATTAGAGGATGTTTACTTTCATATATATTTAATTAAAAATCTCTTCATAGTTTGAAAAATATAACATATATTTTCCATAAATCACAATTTACTATTTTTAGAAGTGTTAGCTTAAGTAACAAAAGACAAATCTATTTTTAAATTAAATTTTGGATTATATTTATTAACTTTTTCATACAGAAACCTCTCTCAAATTCTGAAAATACTTTGTAAATCTAATTCAATTCATAATCCTTTAATGTGTTGTAGAATACAACTTGCTTGTCTACTTGATTTCTATGGGGTATGGGGTTTTAATTAAATTTCTAATTTCAGAAGTTGCTGATTTGCTACGAAAAATATTTTAAATTTATTTTTCCTTATTTTTATTTGAATTTTATCACTTTATAAATTGTGTGCCTCTAGTTTTAAAACTACCTAGATATTTTGGTTATGAGCTACATGGTGTTTTGTTTAAAAACATCGTGGCATGATAGGATTTTACTCTAATACTTTTATCCATTTTAAAAATATAGTCATAAAATTTAGTTTATGCATACCTCATGGTATATCAAAAATTCTGAGGATCCCCTTGTTTACACTAATATAAATATTTACCATCCATTTGATTTTTAGCGCAATGGTAAGTGGTTAGTCCTAGGAAGTTACTTTCAACTTACCCTCAAAACCAGGTTTAGTGGGATACAAGTGTGGTTCTACCTCCATAGTTAGTTCTATGAAATATTGGGAAAAAAATTTCCAATGGATGATCAAGTATATATGATATTCTACAAATCATTTAAAACCCTTTTTTAGATCACCTATCATACCTTCGTATTTGCTTGTATTGTGTGCTTAATCACTTGTTACCTTTGTATATGTTAGATTTCTTGTAACTCTTGAGAAACTTTATTGTATTCAAATTAATTTCATATATTATAGATATAAAATATTTTTTCATCCCCTTTTATGATGATAAAGCTAAATGGATAAATAAAAACAAGTAAAAAGTACTGGAAGATGATTATATGGATGATTTTGATCTTTCTAGCATGGATACATATAAATCATTTAAATCTGAAGAATTTGATTGTGTTTTTTTTAAGAGGATAAAGATAAAACTTTTACCTTGTTTCTATATTCCTATTTGACACATCCCTTACACACTCTTTTAGGTATCTATTTTGATTCTTCCTTGCCCACACCTATAGATTCCTCATATTCGTTTTTAGAATGCTCTTTGGTTACATCTCTTTATTCCACTATGGATTCTTCTTTGATTTCACCCATAGATTTATCTTGGATTCCCCTAAAAAATTCCCTTTGTTTAAATCTCCTATTTCCTCTATGGCCTCTTTTTTTATTTCACCCATAGATTCCTCCTTGGTCTCTCCTATATAACCTTGCTTGGTTTCATGTAGTGATTCCTCTTCACCTTCCCTTCTAGACTCCTCTTTGGAATATTTTTTTCTCACATTTATAGGTTAATCCATGTTATCTATTGTATAACATTATTGGTTTCATCCATATTTTCCTCTATAACTTCCACTTCACTTTCCACTATGGATATAATCATGGACCCTACTCATAAATTTTATTCGCCTCCTTTTCTATAAAACATTTTAGTGCATAAGGAACCTCCAAGTCCTAATTACCTAATCTCTCTTATGTTTCCCCTACTCTTAATATAGATAATATTTATCCTAGTACACCTAACTTATCTCTTACATTTTATAAGGCCTTTCATTGCCTCCATTCTTACAAAACTATTTCCCATAACCTATGTCTTCCAAAGGATGATGTTCATCATGAAAAACCTCCTCTACCTTATTGTCATGAGGATTAATCCAACTCTATTACTGATGAGACCATCTCTTATTATTTACATACCATATTTAGTATCCCTACATGTCGTAGATCTCTTATTACAATATTGTCACCTATACTAGAAACCAAGAACATTTCTCCTCCCTGTCCTATTAGCAATGATCAATCTCACCACTGTAGTGATTATGATGAAGATTGGTATGATGATGACTATGTATAGTGATGATGAGATTCTCCATTCTAACCCTAATTTATATACTTATCCACTTTATTTTTATAGTGATGATAAAATGCATATATTTAGTCAAGAATAGTTATCTTTTTACCTTAGAAAATCAAGCATGTGACCAAAAAGATTATATTACTTCACATATTACATCTCCCACTTTACCACTTCATGTTAACACTATATTAAAAGCCATTCAATCTCCAACACCAACCATATATAAGGAATAATATATTCCCAAGCATACTTCTTGTATTCTCAATAGTGTACCTATGGATAAAATAAAAAATTTAATCCAACCCTTCAATTATCCTCTTAGAAATCTTAATATCCCTTTCCATGAGGTCATTTACCTAATGCATGTTTTAGGGGATTCAAAATAACAAATACAAAAATTATCCTTAGAGAGTAATGTGTATCATGCTTGGGTTGATTATAATGTCGTTATTGGTAACTCCATTGTGTGTAGTGTTTTATATTCACTTTTACTTCAAAATTTCTAAATTCCCACATTTTACACATTCGATATAAGTGGTTACCCTTACTTATGCCATAATGAATTTTGTGAGAAAATGAATGGTTGTAATGGTAGTTGGTTATTGTTAAAATTATTGCCTAAAAGTCTAGAATGTTGTGCCTTAGCTTAGTTTCATCCCCTTCCCAGTGGATCTTTGTCTCCTTATCTTGAACTTGAAGAAATATTTTTAATTAAATTCATCCAAAATAAAAGACCTAGGGTTAATTATGAAAACTACCCTCTTTGGACCAAGGTCAAAATGAACAAGTATTTGACTATATATTATGGTTTAAAACTTTCATGCATAAATTAATTTATCAACCTACCAATTTATAGGTGAAATATATCTTTTGGCAAGGCCTTATTTATACATTAAAAGTAAGGGCACTTTATAATATTTGTGACTCAATTTTATCCCTTTGTTATGAGGCCTTAGAATTAGAAGAAAAAATGTGTTTGTAACATTGAATTATTTCAAGATAATAATCAACCAATTCCTCTTAATGAAAAAAAAAAAAAACATTTTATTATCACCCACAATTATTTGATGCATAATGTTGAATCTTATTTAAATCAAATTAAAATTTTACGTAAAGCAAAAGAACATGTTCCAAGGGTAACTAATCAAAAACCTCATACACACTTAAAAAGATCACAACCAATATTTTTTCCTCCCAATTAACATCCACATGATATGTTACCTACATTATTAGATAAACAATTGCTTAATTTATGCTCTAATTATTACCATCCTCCACATCATTTGGATAAAATTAAAGGCAAACAATTTTATAATTTCCATTGAATTAATGGACATTGTGATAACAATTATCATTCAGTTATAGAAAAGAAAAATGTAATTTATAATTTAGGGAATCATTTAATTTCAAAAAAATCATAACACAATTCAGAAATATTTTAAAAATCTAAACATTGAAACACATATTTTTTAATATCCAAATTATATAAAAGATACAAATGTTCATATTAATATTAATCATAATGATATTATCTCCATGTAATAAATATCTAATATTGTAAATATTAAATCACCCACCCAAGTATGGGTTCCAAAAATCAACACAATTACAAGTTGAATATAATACATTATAAATTCAAGGTAACTCAGATAATTCAAACTCAAACATTAAAATAATAGATCCATATGTTGCATTCCTATATCCATCTAAATGGAAAGTTCAAGTTTAAAACACCCACCCAAGTATGGGTTATCAAATAAACACAATTAAAAGTTGAACATAATACATTAAAACCACATGATAACTTAGATAATATAAATGAAAGCATTAAAACAATAAATACATATGTTGCATTCCTATATCCATATAGTTATAAATTTCATGCTCCAATAACTAACAAATCTAACAAAATACATTAAGGAAAATAACACAAAGTGTCCATATCATATAAAATGATAAGTAGGTGTTCACATCATATAAATTAATAAATAAATGTCCACATCATGTAAAATCATAAGTAAATGTTCATACATATAAAATTATTAACATAACAAACATTAATCTATAATTGTCCCTTGGCCACTAAGTATCCAAGCATAAGAAAAATCTACATCACTATCAACTCCCAAAGGTTCTTGAGAGGTCGAGGCACCCACTACACCACATGACTTAGACATTGATTCACGTCAATCCTCATATCTTGATAACATCTCTCTCAATATCATGTACTCACCCTATAGTCAAACATACTTCAAAAATATGTTTCAACTCAACTCTAAATAAATTTTAAGTGGAAGCATATCCTAGAGATAATATCACTCATAACTGATATTGATTAATCATTAGGGAATATAGCACCACTTGGAGATCCTCCACTCTACCAACTTCCTAAACATATATCATGGTAATAATAACAACCCTATCAAACATTAGAGCATGTGGCCCTGCCATATTAGTTCACTTCATAAGTCCCTCTAGAATGATACTATTTGGTACATGCCTTATGAGCATAATAAGGGTCCCATATATCATTAGTGTCCAATACTCATCATCACATATACAAAATTCAATACATTACATTAACACACATGTTATTATCCTATCATAATATATCAACAAATCTACTATAAATTTACATACCACCTACACCCACTATTGCTTTAGCCACTCTTAGAGTTATTTTTGGGGTTGTTACTAATTGTACCCATATCACTACCACTAAGTCATTCCATGTACCATACCAGATTGACACATCACATAATACATCTAAAACTATTTTTATATTGCCACAAATTGATCATACAATTAATAACTAATTTGAATACACCATAACTCCATTACATCCTCCTCCCAACCCTCAAATCTATGACATGTCCACCATATGATATTAGTTGCTATCAACTGATATAGTATGTAGTGAAAATACATCATACTATATCACATCACTAATCAATACTCATCTATATCTAAGCATAGAATTATGGATGGGCCCATCCAACAAGGAGAATTTGAATTGGTATAATAACAACTATGTTCTCATATGTAAAATAATGTAATAATATGGTTGAGCCAACACCTTCAACATATCCCTCTTGGGTAAATTTATGAAAATTCATATATAAACATGCCAACATAATGATCTTGAGTACTATGTTCCTCAATGATATGAAAAATATCAATCATCCTATATGAAATAATGACACCACCTCTATCAATAATAAAAACAAGTAGTGTAATCATCTAAAAGTGGTATTTTAGTGCTAAGAGTACTACTTGAGACAACCTATTCTTTGCTTAACCCTAGACCCATTGTAGAGCCTATATCACACTTTTATAGTCTTTGTCTAGACTATAGGCATCCCTAGTTAGCTAAAACAAAATGTTAGACCTTCATTCCCAGATCCTAGCCCTTCATGCCAAGAAACCTACCAGCTAGACATTAGCACCACATTAAAGACACTATAGCCACATGGCACTAGTGTCCCCAACATGGCGCTAATTTATTATACCCCAAATTTTTTAAACAAATATATTTTTAAAATATAAAACATCCTAAGGTTGGCCTAAGCATATTTTATTATCCACACAAGCTACAAAACACTATAAATACATGACTTTTAGACCTATATCCATTAGATAGAAATTAAATTCAAAATACCTATTTAAACACAAAATAAGTTGAGGAAAATAAAGATTATTAATCCCTATTTTGCCCTAATTTTACATACTACCATCAACATCTATCGTAAGCCCATATTTTCTAGATTTCCAATCTCAAGCACAATCAAGGATTTCAAGACCACTATCAGTCTAGCATCACTTGCACTTGCACCAGCACTTAGGTGGGGAGAACTACAATGGGCTTGATCCCTACTTAGATTATTGGTATATAGTAAACTCTTTTCATAGTGAGGTGTTGAGGATGCCTAGCCTATCTTACTAATGAACACACATTTTCAGCTCATGGATTACTTGCAAGGAGGATTAGGATTTGCATCATAAATTAGATATTGTAGGCACAATACAAATTTTTAGATTTTATGTGTGTAGGAATGGAACCCAAAAACACAAGTGTAGGTTCACTAATAATTTAGGAATAGTCCTACATAGAGGACACTAGTTCCATTCTTAAGACACCAGAGCCACATGGTACTAATTTTTAAGTGTGTCGATATTGTCTAAGAGAGGATTTGACACAAGGATCTAGTTGATGACACTTAGACCTGTTCGTATCTTAATTTTTAACACTCAAATATTTCACATCAAGTGTTTTCTAGATAAGTGTCTATTTTCACATATTTATTAATATTTTTATAAAGTCAAAGCAATTCAAATTATGTAACAAATTAGTGGTTATTTATTGTAAATTATTTCACTGATTTAGACTACTCAACCATTTAATCAAACATAGGTTTTACATAGCTAAGCCCAAAAAGTTTAAAATAAGTATCTAGAAAAGCACATAATAATTAACATAGTCATGGAACTATTGATAAAACAATCTTAGACAACAATATAATATATTCTTATGTGGCATAACCATCACACCTTGCATGGATTATAAAATGCTGCTGAGCATCTCCCACATTAACTCTAGTATTGGAAACCATTTGAACACCAACTATACACAATCATAAAATATACCATACATCCTTTAGGGTGGCAATCATATCCATTGTGGGTAACCAAAAATTTCTTATATATGAGTCCTACTACTCTATGAAATATTTCATTATGTGCATGTTATAAAACATAGGATCTAATTTCCCAATATCTCTCAATATTTCTCTCAACAATCATTGACTCAACATCTAAAATAGGTAATCCATGAAATATCTACAAAATTTGCCCATGGTGAAACACATGGGCCCTCAAACCACTTTTGAAACAAAAATCACATTTTAGACATTACAATTTGTGGTATTCATCCATACAACATAAAAAATAAAGATATAGTTCTAAAGTAAATGGGTCTAGGTTTACTATGGACGCTAGTGAAATATTGAGACACCTACATACACAAGTCTATGAAAGTTTAGATAGGTCTGTAATGACCTTAGAAAATACCATTCCCAAATAGAAAATTATGTAGAAAGAAATAAAATACATATAAATGAAAATATTAAAAAAAATTACAAAAAGTAACACTCATTAGGGTTTTTACTTACCAATCTCAGTCTTATTTTGTCTCTATAGTGGCCCGAACTTACTCAAATCATATCACAATAAGGGATATCCTTTGACAAGATTTTATTATTTTTACTCAAATTCTTGAAATTTTACTATTTGATTAAAATGTAATTAAATTTTTTTTGAAATTATATATATTCAAAAATAATTAACCTAAGGTGCCCTATGGCCAACATGGTATCCTTCATAATTGCTCACAACCTAAAATTCAAATAGAGATATCTTTCCAAATAATTATCTAAATCACATACCATATGATTCATTAGAAATTTGATAGTATATACTTCACATTGTATCAATTATAATCTATTTCTATTAATTTCAAAATTATCAATAATATACAATATCATTAACTAAACATGCTTGGTAACTCACCATCTCATTTTGAGGCACATGCCTCATTACTTTCATCCCTTGTCTCAAAAGGGGGGAACACATCGGTATTTATGAAGTCAAAACAATTTTTATCTTCTTAAGAAAGATGATACTTTCAAAAAAGTAATATGTGTAATGAGGCAAAAATTTATATAATTCTGGGTGCACATGGTTCCACTTTCACAATTGTCTAAATATCAAATACACTCAATACACTAATAACTCAATTAAAATAATATATGCATAAATTTGGTTCATGTTATCCCTTTTTCTATATTTTAAAATCATAATACAATTTGCAAGGGGCTTGAAGTTGGTTAATGTTCTCCAATTTACAAATTATTAAAAATAAAAAGTACTACATATCTTCAAATAATAAAATTTAAAATTTATAGTTCAAATATAGATCTGTATACAATGGTGTGATTTGTATTTTTAAAGTGGGATGCATTTGATATTAGTGATTTTTCATGCCTTGGATACACTTTAGAGAAACATGTACTGGCTTTCTCTTTTCTCACTTTAGTGAACCATATAGTGGTTCCCTCTTTTATTTTTTTCTTGCTTGAGTATAGTCAAACTTGATGGTTAACACTTTTACTTAATTTAGAGTGTTCCCCACATGAGAAAACATATCCATTAGTCAAATCAAAAAATTCAATAATCGATGCTTGATCACTCTCAACATCACCTTTCAAGATGGTATGATTATATTTTAGTGACACCCAATGAACTACCAAATCAACCTCTTACCACTATCAAAATTAATTGTTTTCCCTAGCTAGGAGGTAAACAAATTTGAAATCACCCTATCTCCACTCTGGTTAGCTAATCACCCAAGTGTTTAACCCTTAAATGAATTTATGACTTCATGTTTAGTATAGACATTAAATGTGTATATAGAAAATAAATTCACAAGGTTGATAATAAGATCTATAGAAGATCGATTAGATGCTAAACTTAGATATAAACATATGTTAAACTCATAAAATTAAGATAGTCTAAATATAGAAATAAAAACTATGATAAATATAGAAATGCCATAAAAAATAAGGTAATTATCTTGTTCTAATGTTATATCAATTGTGGATATGGAACAGGTAGAAAGCCAGTTGAAAGATGATCATGTAATAGTTGTTTGATTCTAGAAATTTGACCCTTTGAGCCATGGACACTAGCATCGACTTTGGATGTTTGTGTCGACATTACTATCTAGTTTCAATACAAGTTTCTTGTACATAATACCTATTATAAAAGGATGTGACCACCTAGATACTTTTGGGTTTGGATTCATCTTAACTCTGATGCATTTAGATTTGGGTCATGGACTATTTCTCCTTGTGAAATGGTAAAAATCCTAGTTTTCCATCTCCATAGTGACCTTGGGGAAAAATGGGTTAGTGAGCACATAATTTTGAGCTGACCCTAGATACCTTATTGTTGGTGGGTGCTACCTACATAGCAAATATTCTAAAATAGGACCTTAGACTAATGTAGTTCTCCCCTATGTGTTCGATTATGTGTGAGTCATAAAATATGTGGAAATCAAGTACAACAATGACCTAGCTTATAAATTGGAAAAATCAGCTCTTGGGTTGATCATTTAGTACTTCAAACCTATAGATGTGTTATACCTATGACTGATATATAAATAAGAGAGAATAGGGAAGCTTTTCTCACTTGAGTGCTTAATTGAATACCTTTTGATAGTTGCCTAGTGAGTAGGTAAGAAGTTTATAGGTGAGGAATGAGTAAGGGTTTATATTCTATTTATATCAATCTCTTTGGTTTAATAACTCTAATTAAATCAATTATTCCAACCATTAGGATACATTTAATTTATAAATTGGATGACTTTTAGGGTGTTAAACACTTATATCAAGGCTAGACACTAGCATCGACACAAGTGTATATCTAAGATGTTAGTGTCTAAAGAATTAAAAAATAGATACAGGCTCAGAACATGCAAAGGTGGAAGATAAGTATATTTTAAGCATTATAGGAAATATACATCATATTTATCGTCAACATAATATTGGTCAGACTAAGAGATAGGCCAATGGCACACAAGATAGAGCAGATGTAAGACTTCTGAAAGTGGGAAAGGTCTATAACTAAGAGGAACATCCAAGGTTTGAGTATATCAATTGTAAAAGACTAAGGTGTTATATAAACATAAAATTATATATATAACCCTATTTAATGACTAATGTTTGTTGATGTAACTACCTTTCCTATCAGCAAGTTAATTTGAAATATATGTATCATTCTCAATATATCAAACTAAGATTACAAAAAATGTAGATAAATATATAAAGTGCATATATCCAAGGAGATAGAGAGAGAAAGAGAATGACATATTAGAAGGCCCATGCCCCCAACCTTAGAGAAAAGGTGAGTTACCACCTGGTAGTTGAGATTAACTCAACCTTGAAACCCAATCATACTTATAACTTGGTGAGGTTGGATGATATAATCAAGTCCAACTTGAGAACTTAGAAAGATTGCATGATTTAATCACCTCAACCATACCAAAAGTGAAGCAAATACTACATTAGTTTAGCTCAATAAATGTTTGAAAAAGTTTAATCATGTTATCAATACATAAAATTTTGTGATGTAATAATAGTCCATAGAGGATTTTTAAAAACTAAAAATGATTTAGATTTTGAAATTTTAGGCATATGTTGCATAACATATGCACCTTAGATATGTCTCATGCTAAAATTGTGTATAAAAATGGTACCAATGTATAGAATTTTGCCACAACTATGAATCTAAATCATATAAATGTGTGTTTTGGCCAATTAAAAAATTGTGTAAGTTTATAAAACATGTTTATAAAGCATGCCCCCACTATATATTGAGAAATATAAAAATTGATATAAGTACCAATGTGGAGAACATGTTTCCAAAACATGCCCCCACTATAAACTGTAAATGTTGGATACTAAATATGTGTGGAAAACATGTTTCCAAAGCATGCCCCCATTGAATATGAAAAATATGAAGGTGAGTGGAAGCCATGCCCATATGACATGTCCCCACTAAATATAAACTATGGAAAGTATGGATAACATGCTTTTATGACATGCACCATTGATATTCCCCCCTTTAAGGTGATAGAAAGATAGCAACTGGTAGTTACCTCACCTCAAAAGGATAAGACAAATGTATAATCTATTAATAGAACCATGTAACATATAGAAGGACCATGTTTAGGCAGATATAGCATTAAAGTGCATAGAACCAATGTGCTCACATAAAAGCCTATTATGCATGACAAATATCATGTAAAGATCTAGAGATTAATAATATAATATCAACAAGTAAAAAATAACACACATAAGAGCACTCAAAAGCAAGTCAAAATACAATGGTCTAAGGAGACCACAAACAAGGGGAATTTTCAAATGCCATAAAATTAAAGGGACATGATTTAGTCAAATGTACATGAAAATAAGAATGACATATTCAAATTTCCATACAACAAACAATGACGTGTAAATATAAAAAAAAACATACATAGGCATGGGGGACACAAACAAAACAACATATTCAAATTCTCTAATAATAAAATAAATATAAAAGCAACACACTCAAATATGTGCACAAGGTAATAAAAATGTCATAATATCTCATCCTATCACTTTTCCTTCAAATAAATTAGGTTAGTCGTTAGTTTTAGGTGTTATATAAGGGAGATATCCCTTCAATATAGAGACTTACCTTTAAGAATTGTTACCCATAACATATGAGGTATTTCAATTTAGCCATAATTAGGGTGAATTTTTTGTTGATAATAGTTTTTTTACACCTAGGGGGACCTCATGGTCCAATAATTTATCAAAGTTAGAT
The DNA here is from genome assembly GCA_037957365.1 of Torreya grandis. Classification (NCBI taxonomy): domain Eukaryota; kingdom Viridiplantae; phylum Streptophyta; class Pinopsida; order Cupressales; family Taxaceae; genus Torreya; species Torreya grandis. The sequence goes on along the minus strand of JARHVA010003987.1, from coordinate 160,941 downwards.
GTTGGTATTGACAAATTTGAAGTTGTAAAGCTTATTTGATGCAATATCTAGAGACTCCAACACTCATTATCTCTTTTATGTAGGCTAGGTTTTTAGTTTCATTCTTAAGGTAAGGACAAGATCATCTAGTAAAGGCATTCCATTTGAATTTTTAGAGTTTCTTTACTATGCATTTATAACAAAGAGGTTTGCTAACACCCATCCATACCCCAATAAATCTTTGGCTACTAACTAACCTATTAAGAGACTTTTCTTGAGTCCAACCTATAATATGGCATCCCCAAGTAAGCTACCCTTTTATGAATTTAATTTCCGGAGTGTAGAGCAATAATTCGAAGTGAGTTAGATCATGATTTAGTAATGATAAATAATAATAAAGAATAAAACTTACAAATATAACTCTATCATGGGGTTTTACAAATTAAAACTAAGAGCTATTGAAAGAAGGAATATAACATTAAACCTTCCTAAGATCATCCCTCCTTTAAGTGGAACTCAAAAATGTGATTTTCCCCTCATTCGATGCTATAAGTCTTTATAAATGATGAGTGGCTTATTCCTCCATCATCTCTCAATGCACCAATGAATTGGGCTCATGAAAATGATAAAATTTATGCCAATAGTTGAAGTTATCCTATTAAAAATTATGCATAATAACACCACACAAAAATAACTTATGAAGAGAATTCTGCATAATAAATTTACACCAAAGAAGCTTAAAAAGCTGAGTAAGGACACTTGTATTTATAGATTTTTAGAAATGATTAGAATCAACCATGACCATAAATATTGAGATCAAGATGTGTTCCCATGAATCAATTCAATTTTGAAGGCTCAATCTATAAATATCCCCATTAATGTTGTGAATAAAGGGGCATTAATGATGCATGGGAGGGCTTAAACTTGATATTTGTTCCATTTATGGCTTATGGATGCCACCTGCATATGATTTCACTTAATGATGTAGATATTAGAGATGAATTTAAAATTAATATATATTTAATAACTTCCATGGATTTTCCACTTAAGATCTTTATTTAGTTTAATTTACTCAGGTGAGGTTAATTAAATTTTATGAAATTCTTTAAAAATTGTTTGTCCACTTAATCAAATTGGTCAAAATGTCAATTTACTGGGACATAATTTGATTGGATTATAATTAGTATATGGTGTCATTTACATATATACTAATACCCTATTTAGGACATTATCGACATAAAATACACATTCACATGTCATGTACTTTTGAATTAGAAGAATTTAGTGGTTTAGAGCATTAAATTACATTTTTGTCATTTTGACTCAAAATGATTTGATAAAGGTTAATAATCACATAACATTCATTTCCCAATTCATGGATACATTATCCTAAATTGACACTTGTAAGTGACAAGCTCAAACCATTTAGCTTTTTTTAGTCATTTTGACCCAAATTATGTGTTGTCATAGAATTTGGAGTAAGATTAACAATTTCAACACAATGGTGTTAGGAATTGGATGTCTACATTTTACCCTTATTTGAGAAGGCATGGTGAGACATTCAATTGAAGCAACATATTTTCAAAGAATGAAAGAGGTGTCAAGAAGAAGTTGAAAGGAAATGACCCACGATACCCCTTTGAGAGGACATATGAGATGAAACAAAGGGATGGACTCTTGAAAAGATAGAGAGAAAAGGTAAAATTATCCCATGTATGATATTAAATACATATGAAGTAATGCTTTCACACATTGATTCTCAATGATCAAAATATAATAGAACATAATGAAACCCAAGGTAGGGGAAGTGGGAAGGATACACTACCAAAACATAAGTGAGACACTTTAACACACCCAAATCTAGGGTGAAAGCTATGCACTTAGGGAGTGATCTATCTTGAGACAAGTTGTACACTTTGGAATTGCTAAAATGAGGGTAAAAATTTGCATAGCTTGGAATTAGAAGAAAAAATGAGATCATTGGTCCAAAAAAGGAAATAATAATGCACCCTAGTAGAGTAGATTTGATTGGTTGATAAACTAATTTTTCCCTAGTAGGGCTGATTTTAATCACTAATAATTAATTTTTCCCTAATAGGGATGATTGTACTAAAATGTTGTGCCCTAGTAGGGAAAATTAGCAATCATACCTCAAGGATATAGCCTGCTACATAGATTAAAAATTGGTGGGTGCAAACACATATGTGAGGGTCTAATTATTGAAGTAGCCATAAAAAAAGAGGCATGAGAGAATGTACAAAGTGATGAACTAGATGAATAAAATATTGAGGGTGGCTAAGCTAACCTGAGATACATCATGTCTCTAAGTGCTACCTACATAGTCTAAATGGTCCTCAAGACAATGTAGTTCACCCAATATTGGGGATAAAATGGAATGAAAAATGAAGAATAGAAGAAAAATAGACCATTGTTTGATTAGACTCATAATATATGACAAAATATGTGCATATTGAATAGAGTCATGTGTTAGGTATGGTGCATTGAGAGCTAATATTCAGAGCTACATTGACTTTTAGACTTGGAATATAAATTACTTGGTGCTTACTTTAGCAAAAGTGAAATTATGCATTATAAGCATGAGTAACCTACAATAACATTATATTTTGATTACAATGAGCTAGTTCAAATGTGAACATTTATAACTAAGGATAATGATAAAAACCACAAAGACCTGAGTTACAACTATTTACATTTAAATAAATACAAACAAAAGATAGATAAAAAAATACACAAGTATAACCTAACTTAAAATCTAGATATGAACAATCAAGATTTAAGTAGGAACAAAAATGTATTACATCAAAGTAAGAACAACTTAATAAATAACATATGAACAATCAAGATCCATGTGTACTATCAAGAGGTACATGGAAAAAAAACAAAAGAACAAGTTAAATACAACTCTAAACAAATCAATCCTAACAAAAAACTAGGCCAAAAGTGGCCAAAGAATATATTTTAACTCAAAATAACAAGATAAGACAAAACAAGAAAAAATAGTAACACAAAGGATCAAGAATTAAAAAGAATAAATAATAAAGGAAAAAAATAAAAGAGTAAAGGAGAGACAAGAAAGCACAATAAAACAAAAATAAAAATAAAATAAACACACATAAACAAGAGTTAGTCATAATCTTAGTGAACATCGAAAACAATTATTTGTATACGTGTAATAGAGGCATTACTTTATACAATAATGTAATAATAACAAAGGACACAAAGTTGCCCCTAAGTAATAGGTAAATAACAAGATAATAAAATGGGGAGGAAAATAAGAAAATGAAGGGGTAGCCGAGCTGACTCCAGATGCATGAGACAAGTGGATGTTGCCTACATAGTTCTATGGATGCAAGGTCTAACATAAACTTCATCCCAAATGTAGTTCTCCTAGGAAATGAGTTAAGAGAAAATTGATGATAAGAAAAATATGATTGATGTTTTAGAGGAAATAAGGAAATGGGCTCCCAAAATAGTGAGAGAATTTAAATGAGTGCTCAAAAAATGGTGAGAGCATATGAAGAAAGGGAACTGGGTTGACCTCAACATGAATTGAGCACAACGTAAGTAATCCCATTAGAACCTCAAATCATAGTAGTTTTGCCCATACAAAAAGTAGTGAAAAACTGACCATGTCACAACAAGCTTGTAAATAAAGACAAACAATAAGGAAAATGATAATAGTAATGGAAAGGAGATATGATAATGCATGATAAAAAGGTGTTGTTCCTATTTTTCCCATAGGCAGTTATAATTGGGAAATAATGACATAAATCTATTCTACTAATTTTCCCATAGGTGGTTATAATTAGTAACATAATATGGATACTGATTTGCCCATAGGCAATTATAATCAATGGTACAAGTCAAATGTGAATGAAAGATAACTTGCCAAATCAACTATCACACTACTTCTATAGACTATCATTTAAATATACAATTCTAAAACTATTGAGACTAGATTTGAATCCCCTCACCAAAAGTGTAGGAAGAACCAAAAGAACAAGGATAAAAAGGGGATGGGTAGGATAGCTAAAAATTAGGCTTGGTTCAATAGAAAGGCATGATATAATAAAATAGTATAAATCATGGAATAAAGAAAATGATAAACTGACACCTAGATATAATAGTAAAATGGTTTCCCCTAAGTGATAATTTCTTACAAAATGGTGAGAGAGTGGGTTTAGTTTGATCATAAAATGGTGAGAGCATTCTAAATTTAAAAAATGCTTGTAAAATGGTGAGAATACGAGATTAGTTTGCTCATAAAATGTCAAGATTATTCAAACATTAAAAATTGCTCACAAAATGGTGAGAGCATGGCTAAGATGATCAAGCTAAACTCAATAGAAATTGAGCACTACTTACATTATCTCAAAGGACTCAAGTCAATTTAGTTCAAATGGCATGTTACATAATGGTAAATTATTTTTTTACTCTTTTTGATGTGGAAATACGTGTCCTAATCAACATATGAGACAACCAGAATAATCAATCATAAAAATTGCTAGCCCACACCCTTTCATAGTAACTACTCTTGATGACATAGAGATGCACATCCTAGTCAACATATGAGACAACTAGAAAAAGAAATCATAAAAATTGCTATCTAACACCACATCTAAATAGTTTCTTTGTCAAGAACCTATTGCAAATTTGGACTCCAATTTTTGTTTGTGATCTTCGTTGGTTGTTGATTTTATTTCCCCCAAATGTTGAGATAATATATCTATGTAGCCTATATTAAGGAAAGTACAGCCATGGATGGTAAATAATGTTAGGAAAAGGATAAATTATATTATTTGGTAATGAAAATGTCGATGATAATGGAATGTATAATGGTTTGAAACTAAATGAAGATCGGTATTTTTAGACACACACAATGTTTTTGATTATAGATTTTTCATAATTTTGGTTGTGGTGGGGCCAAAGACTTATGAAGATGCTCTCGATATGACCACCAAAGTTTTTTGTTATTTGGGTTTGAGAGTAGTTACCATTTGATTATGCTATAGATTTGAAGTTGTATGACTTTTATCTTTGATAATGTCTTCATCAAGTAGTGAAGAACTATTGTGCTTAGCTATTGGTGCCTCGATGAAGGTTTCACCAATAAAGTTGCCTTGATTGTCCCATAGTGATTATGAGAAGGTTTCACTAGGTAATGTTTACCTTAGACTTTTATTATCTTATATCACCTCCAAAACATTTTCACTAGAAGATGCTAAGTTTAAATTTTGATGATTCCCTAGTGCCTTCGAGAAGGTTTCACTAGGAGAGTGTTCTTCTTTAGTATGAATGTGGTCTTGGTCCCCCTGATACTATGCAACTGATATGTCTCCATGGATGCAATTCAACAAAGTGTGATTATTCCAGTCCTAATTGATATTTGTGGGAGGAAAAATTTCAATATAATGGCTATGTTGGGTGGTGATAATGGAATGATGAAAGGTAATATAATCCTCACAGAAAATACTAGGAAAATTTATGTCGATGCTAAAGTAATCATCCTATAAAACTATAGAAGTATCAAAAATTCATTCAAATTGATGTGAAAGGCAAGTTTAACCAATGTTTTAATAACCATGACTTTATTCTAATTTTGAAGGTGATTCTGAGTCAAGGGACTCTAAATCTGATGTTGAGACTGATGTTGGTTTTGTTCATAATGCTAAATCTGCTATTAGTTCAAAAATAGAACCTGAATCTAATATTGATTCTTCATCTAGTCTAAATGTTTGAAAAATAATAGCCTATGATGGCATAATGGGCTTTATAAAAAGAGATTCATTTAGTAAGGGTTTAACATTGATTGGGCCATCTAGGTGAATCCCCTCAAAGAGAGAAAACAAATCAAGGGGTGACTCCATAGAGATTAGCTTGTCAAAGTGAGATTCCTTAATGAGTGGAAAAATGTTGAGAGATAACTTTGTAAAGACTAGATTGTAAAAGGGGTGAGACTATTTAAAGATAATATAATGGTCAAGATAATGATTTACCCAAAAGCATTTATAATCATTAAGAAGTGGCTCAACAAAGACTGGCTCATTAGAGTGAGACTTATCAATAATAGGAATAATATCAAAATATGATTCCTCATAGGTTAAATCATCACAAATAGGTGGTTCACTAATAACATCATTGCCTTGATTTATAATTGGTTGCAAAATATAAAATTTGAACACATTTGGTCATCAAAATATGGTTTTTGAAGAGATAATGGTTGGTCCTATTGTGGTTTAAAGACTAGCACAGATTTTCTAAAGTGGGGAGCGATTGGCATTGGATGTTTAATGGTTTTTGGTTCAATAATGGGTTCTCAAAACATTATATTATTGAATAAGGGATTAACAAAGACTAGCTCATCAAATTTATGTTCTTCAATAATAGGTTTAATAAATACTAGTGATGGGTCTATAATATTAATGACTTGGTGCTCCAAATTTTGATTGACAGCACAAGCTGAAGGAGGGGAACCTAGAATCTTAACCTTAAAGTTTTGTAGAGCTTGATTAATTGTCCAAGACAAATGAGGATAACCTAAAATGGTAACCTTCAAGCACTACAAAGCTTGGTGACTTGTGCAAGTCAAAGGAGGATAGACTAAAATGGTAGTCTTCAAGCATTATGGAGATTGGTTTCTCACACAAGACCAAGGAGGATAACCTAAAATCGTAACCTTCGAGCACTATGGAGCTTGGTGGCTCATGTAATCTAAAGGAGGATAACCTAAAATAGTAGCCTTCAAGTTTTGTGAAGCTTGGTGGCTTGTGAAAACTAAAAGAAGATAATGGGGTTGGAATATGATAGTCAGTATGGATTGGTTTGGTATTTAAATATTAGGCCCAAAATGGGTTATATCCTTAAATAAGATAGAGTGCTCATGTCTATCATAAAAATGCTCTTCCTCATAACTAAGGTCATAAGAGACCCCACTATGAGTATACCTTTGCATCATGTCTAAAATATTATTCTTTATGTTTGATAAGATTTGAAATGTGTTTTTGAAAGTGATAAGGAAAAATGAGACAACAATAAAATAAGTGGCATAGTATCACACAATTGGAAGAAATGGTTACAAAATTACTAAACATTGGTAAGTTGAAATCATCAAATTAGAAGAGGGTGTGATAAATTTAAAAACTAAATTACAAGATAACACAAAAAAAAGAATAGGTGAAAGATATGTTAGTATTATAAAATATAGATACAACTTACATGAGTTATGACTAGAAAATTGGAGGAAAGTCTTCCTGATGAGGAAGATAACAATGCAAATCAAGAATTTAAAGACATGAAAACACACAAGAAATCATAAGTATAAATCTAAAACCAAATGGGTATCACAATACCACTACATGGTATTAGAAAGTAGAATGGTTATATAACTTAAAGAGTGAACAAATGCAAGATAACCTAAGTCTTAAATGATAAAAAAAGATGAAAATGAGTCTATACAATGGCCTTCAACCCAAATGAGAAATCATACCCATTAAAACTTTAACCTAGAAATTACAAAGATAAGATTTCTAATTTTAATTAAAAATGAAGGACTTGAAGATTTTTTAAAAATTTTCTACACTCAAATAGATAGCATAACAACATTACTTAGGAAAGACAAACACAATGTTTCAAATCAGGATTTGAACAAGGTAAAAAGAGGTTTTAATTTGGTCAATATTACACTTCCTTGTTAAAATTAAATTGTGTATAATAAATGTGTTTGGTTGTGATATGTTTTATTTTTCAAAAAAATTATAGACATAATAAGACTAAGACATTAAAGGATGAAATGATAAAATACAATTAAGTATAATGTCTAAAGTGCTAAAATTGATAAGGTTGCATTTTACCATTGAATTCCATAGATATATGTTCCCTTTGGAGGATTTTAAGTGTTAATTAAAAAAAACCCATATGAATAAGTAGGATTTTTACACCCCCTTCTCCCAAGAGATTGTATGATGACATGGAACTTTGGGCTACTCATTCTACATCAACAATATGTCTGTAGCAAGTGTAGTTATTCTAAAACTAAATTTGCATACATCTCGATGGTCCTAAGTGTGGATAATAATAGACATACCTCATATCAAATGGATCAATGTAAATCAACTTATTATGAAAAGATCTTGTCATTTTCACAAACACGACATTTGTTACTTGCTCAATGTAATATGATGTCCAAATTGCCCCTACGGTTTGAGCTGGAGTACTACTAATAGAGTTTTCTTAACCACTCAAAAAAACATCATAATAGGTCACCCTTGATTTATATACGCCATCATGGATTGTGTTTGAAATGATGTTGGGAGATGAATTCTCCAGTTAATGCTTCCCTATAGAACTTGTGAGGAGGTGATGAAATCCCACTCACAAGCTAAGTTACATAAAAATAAATGACAAAGTGAAAAGACTTTAAGGTTGCATCTAAATCACCTAAACCATATGGATTTAAGGAGAGAATTAATGATTTTATTTTCATGGATTTGGATAATTTTTAAATGTAAATAAGGAACACTTTTGATCAGTTGATCTCCCTAAAGGGGATGGGGGAGAGCATCCATCATTTTGTGAAAAACAAACACTATGAAAAGATATAGCATAAAACCAAAAAAAATTACTATTTTCACTTGGATTTGAACCCTTTGAAGAGATGCCTCAAATCTCCTCATCCAAGTGGCAAAATTGAAACACCTCTAGGCTATGGGTGAGCCTAAGAATGATGTGAATCACTAGACAGAGCTAGCTCCCTTGATGTACCACTTGTAAATAACTACTACACCTAAAATTTTGAGGGAAAATGGAGATAAAACTGAAAGTAAACTATCATAAGGGAGGTGATACACCAATTTAGTTTATGACTAAAAACTAGCTGCATGTTACGCATGAGAACAAGGGATGAACCAAACATACACTTCTCCAATCTGCATCTTCTCACATTAATATTTCATTATGAGGTTGTGATGAATGTTTAGTCTAGGAGGAATAAAAAAGAGGTCTAGGATGGAACTATTTGAATAGACTAACTTACTCAACTTTGACACATCAATAGAACACTTCACATGATTTACAAGAAGAAACTTTCCAACTACAAATAGGTGAGAAAATGAGACTACAATGCTTATGAAATAAGTCATCACTAAGAAAAATAAATCATCTAAGCAAAAATACTATGAATATTCATAGAAGAGTTAAAAATTAGTATTATTTATTGATCCATGGTTTACAAATGAGTAGGGCTTTGCCATACTCAGGTGGAGCATAAAATACATAGGCCAAAATGGCTAGTTCTTATAGAACTTGAGAGAGATAGGAGAAGAGAGATATACAAAAGTCAAAAGGAAACTTGTCAAGTTGAGAAAATGGGTTAATTTTTCATTATAATATAGTTTTAAATGGACCATGTAAGGTTAGGAAGCACAAGTGTGAATCCAAGGCATGAAACTCATGAAAAGTTGCATGGAATTCCCTTTACTCGATCAAAAAACTACCTTCATGATTTAGCCCTTTTTAAACATCCCAAAACTAACTAGGTATATATATAATGATTGTAATGAGAGGTAAGGATTTCAAAAATTCCTTTTCATGCATTGGTTTTAGTCTTAGTCATTTATAAACATCTAGAAATGAGCTATCACCATCTATAGTTTAAGAAATTCCTCTTTCAGTCACCCCTCACACTTGGCCTCAAAATTGGATTTATTTTTTTTAACATCCATGGGATGTAGTGGATGACACTTTAAAATACTCTCTATGGCCTTTGACTTCTCTGGCATACCTTAAAAATCCATCCACTTGAAGTTTTCACACTTCTCACCATCATGCTCACTATGCTAGTTTTGACTGGCTGAGATGAAACCATTTTTTGGGGTACCTAGATTTTTTTTGAAGCCATAAATTATCATGGTGAGTTATCTTAAGTCTTAAACTTCACCTCCATGTGATTTGAATCTTTAGAATCCTTATAGAAATTGAAAAAAAATATAAAAAAGTCAAGAAAACCTTGTTTTATACCCCATCCATATAATTACGTATAATCCAAAAAAATGGGGAGTATCTTGAGAGATTCCTCTACAACCTCCAATTATCATTATATCTAAACTATGCCATTAAGGTATATTTCCATCTCCATTTCTTTCATCAGGTCTGTAACTAGGGTTTGTGAAGGTTTTGAGTACTTTAGGATCTTAGGTTTTGTTCATAAATCCCTGACATTGGAACTACCAAAAAATTCCAAAAATTCAAATTTTAAGACCCTTGTCAACACGTCCAAAATTCCTAGATTCCCATGCATAGCCTCAAGGGAGATGTGAGCACTTCAACTTGGCCTATTGAGCTTATTCTTCAATTTCCTACATACTTAAATTGTCCCTGAGCCAAAAGTGGATTTATAAGGGGTTTATCTACATTAAAATTATTAAACATGTCTATTATGACCCCATAATAATCCTCCAATTCATTATAAATTTTTCTTAGGGTTAGAAATGAAAGTGACCTATCATTTGAAATCAAGGCCCAAGCATGCCTAGTAGGCCTGAGTTGTCTTTGAGCCAAAATATGACCTCCTCGTCCTTAATATGAATTTTAATAGCTTATACACATATAAATTAATCCTATAAACATTTTCCAACTTGTTATAAATCTTATCTCATGATATAAGTAAAAGTGGTTCTCCATTTGGCTTTAGGCCTCAAACAGACTTGTTTACATACTTGAGGTTTTGGAATACCCTGGTAAATTATCTCCTTATATGAGATGTTTTTCATATTTTATTAGTTTCTTTTCAACTTTAAAAACCTCTCTTCAATTTCCAAACAACTTCTAGCCCACCCTTTTATCTCCTTTTGTCAAGACTATAGGATTTATGCATGAGGAAAGTGCCCTTTGTCTAGACAAAATAGAGGGCACTCCCCTATTTCTTCAAATAATTTTGAATGTTTTATAGGATTATATATTTTTAAAATACCATATATATAAATTTTCATCCCTTTTTCAAACCATTCTTCCCTCCAACATATTTAAAAACCAAGACAGACCTGCTAGGCAAAGACTGTGTCCAGGATTTTCATATGGACTATATTGTGCATCATTTGAGCCCTTCATCTATACATTATTTATATATTATAATGTCCTATTTGAACCTATATAATCATGATGTATGTATTATAAATCCATTTATCATCCTATACTTTCATTTACCCATTCACACACCTTGAGCTCTCAAGACTGTGTGTATTTTTTGAGTGTGCTTACTTTTAGGGACTGTACCAGTAGGTGTCTATGCATATTTAAGTCTTTATTATAGTTCTTAAATAATTTACAAATGTGTTATTAACCACACTAGATAATATCCATTCCAATATAATTCATATTCATACCTTGATATGGCTTTAACTATGTTCTCAAGTTCATTGTCCCATTCAATCATAACTAACTATGTTTCTTGCAGAACAAGGGTTTACCTATAGGTGTTCATCATAATTTAGATTGAGACAAATTATTTTTATCACATTATATAATATTAGGATAATTTTATATTTTCTTGGGCTCATTTTGAATCATCTCTATAGATTGGTAACCCTCAGACTTCACTCCTCAGCACATTGCCTGCTATGGTCAAACACAATCAACTATGTTGGGAAAGGTGAAACCCTATAGGTGGAGATTATTCTATTGAAATGTTAGAAATCATTATTAAATATCATGAACCATTTTAAAACATATATCATCTACAAATCTTGATGATTCCATCTCAAACCTCCATCTTGGACTTTATGCTATTATAGTCAGTTGTAAGTGTATATCTCTTTGTGAGAGGAGACCTATAGGTGTAAATAGGGTTGAACTCAATATATCACCCTATTCATTAGATAAATTAGGAAAAAATATTATCCTAAACCATTTGGAACCATTAAATCATAGTTTCATAGCCTATTTTTTCAACTTTAGGTGCTGAGGCTCTTTTAGGATCAAACCTATAGATAATACTTTTTGGATTTAATGAATAAAAGCACAACTTGGGCCTCCCAAAAACCAATCTCCATTGATCCTCTACCCCTAAAAATTGTTGAGTCCTTATAATTGATATATGATAAAGATTTTAGTCAATTATATGCCTCAGAACATTTTGAAACTTTCTCATATGACATCTACAAAACCACCAAGTGATCTATTTTACACTTTTAGGGAAAAGAGCCCTGAACTCAGTCCTCTAATACTTAGAGACAGTTTCCAACTTATATTTGCAAATATAACCCTCAAATAAGACTATCATTATCTATATAAAATTATAGGGTATCAATAATGTTTTGAACATGTTCAATTTCCTCCATATAGGTACCTTCATACCTCTGTTAGTGCCACCTATAAGTGGACATCCCAATGTACAGGCAATATATGTGGAATAATAGGTAGTGAGCAAAGCATATATGTTTGTGAATCAATATAGACCTTAATGAAAGATTTAAAATGTTCTAATTTAATTATAAAAACCTTTATCATCTAAAAAAGAAAAATCATTCTCAACATGAAATCCTCCATGATAGCACCTTTAGGTGCAAATTAAATTGCCTACAAGTAGTGAGCAGAATATGGACAATGTACATTTTTTAGACCTCATGAATAAACCAAGACTATTTACCAATTACAATAATGGTTTCTCATAACTATTATTTTATTGTAAAAAAATTCAAAACATCTATTCCAATGTGATTTTCTTCCCTCATGGCACCTGTACATATTCATTAATGGTGGAAGATTGTATATGTTGCATATGATTGAAAACTCATGGAAATTGATTTGAAGAATGAAGTTTGAAGGTAAATTGAATCATGAGAGAATTATAAAAATGTAAATGAACCTAACACAACCCCATGAATTCACTATAAAATCATGAAGGTCTTGAAAATGGTGGAAACCTACCTGTTGCACACAAAAGTACTTCCTCTTAAAACTTAAGATGATTTGCACATCAAAACACCTTGAAATGATTAAAAAATGGATATAATTATAGTATGGATCTAAAATCCTTTGGATTATATATATATATATATATATATATATATATATATATATATATATATATATATATATATATATATATATATATATAGTAGAGAATCATCCAAACAAGATCAAAACCTACAGGGTGCATAGATTAGCAAGTAAATTGAATAGGTAAACTTTATAGGAATAGTTAATAAATCATAGGACACCATTCCTCTACAACCAAACATTAAATGTAAGATAAATGAGTGTATAATAAACCCTAAGGAGCATTTTTTTTGAAACCTCTCTTGTTGGTCATACCAAGTATAAACTTGAAGACTAATTCTATGTGTCTCAAAGGGTGAAAAAGGATTAGAATGGTTTTAGTTCAATTTTGATACATACAGAGTACTTCAAGCATGTAAATGTATCCAAAGAAACTAAAGAATCATATCTTGACCTTATCCCATGTTTCACACTCCCTTATGGGTCGTACAAGTGCCCAAACTCTTTTTTTAGTTGATTTCCTAATTTTTATCTAGATAACCTACAATTTTTAGATGGGAATAACATTCTTGATACGGCATCTGACCTATTGGAAATTTTAAAGGAAAATAGAACACTTGTAAAACTTGAAAACCATTCCACTTGCATTTATGACCCCTAAATGGATATTAAATGACTCAAAATGACATATTGACTAATTAAATCATGACCAAGACTAATAAGGCATTAAATGACATCAAATAACTTATAATATACCCTATGACATAATGTTAAACACCCTTATAAACCTCTAGAGATCAAGTTTTTACCTATAGGGGTCCTAATTTAACCTGTAGGGTCAAATTTGGTCAACACATACGAGTTGTATTCTAAGTGAATGCTTATTTTAATGCACCAAAGTGTTTTATGAAATTTTTTCCCTTGGCCTTAGTTGAAAAAAAATTTAATAGAAATTTTCACAATCAACTAAGCATAAAACACCTAGATTCCTTTTAAGCACCAAATAGAAGTATTCAAGACATCCATTTTCAAATTTGTGCCTTTTTCTAGCTTATGCCCTACAATTTTTAAAGGGTTTAAATATTCCTTCAATCCCAAATATAAATGAGAAAACAATGTTTCAAAACTTGTTCTCTGGTCTCTTTTTTTGTTATAGAGACTGGTGTCGATCTATGCAGGGACTGATATTAATTAAAATAGACTGGTGCTAGTTGGTTCATAGAGAATTGATGTTGATTTACTAGGAATCAACATTGTTTGCATGTAAAAACATAGAAAAAACATGGTGATTTCACCAAAAAATGTTCATAAAACAAGCAAAAAATAAAATAACTCTTTGTATTATGCAAGAAAAAAACAAATAGAGACTATGTAAGTTTATGAAACCCAAAATAATAACTAGAAACTTCAAAAAAACACAAAAATCTACCTTCCATCATGTTCTTCCCTTCACATAGGGACTGATGCTGGTTAGGATAGGACTGATTTCAGTTAGAATAGAATGTTGTTGGTCATTGTGTAAACTATGTCTTCAAAAAGAACAAAAAAACATGAAATAATGAGATAAAACTTGTTTTTTAGAGATTTTAAAGCATTTATTAGAATATATAAGAGTGCCAAATTAGTATCCTTATTTGTATGGGATGTGTGGTCTCACCTAGCATGCCAAGATTTAGAGTAAGAATCCAAAGTGAGTTAAATCATGCATTAGTAATGAATAAGCATAAAGAACATAACTCATAAATCCAACTCCCTCATGGGGTTTTGAAAATGAAAACTAAGAGTTATTGAAAGAAGTAATATAACATCAAGCCTTCTAAAGAGCATCCCTCCTTCATGTGTAGCTCAAAAACATGATTTTCCCCTAATTTGGTGCTCCAAGTCTTTATCAATGATTAGTGGCTTGCTCCTCCATCATATCTCAATACACCAATGAATTAGGATCATGAAAATGATCAAATGTATGACAATAGTTAAAGTTATTGTATTTAAAAATAATCATAATAACACTACACTAAAATAGATTGTGAAGATAATTCTGAATAATTAATTTACACCAAAAAAGCTTCAAAAGATGATTGAAGACCCTTATATTTATATATTTTTGGAAATGATCATAATCAACCATGACCATCCATCTTGAGATCAAGATTTGTGTCCATGAATCAATTCAATTTTGGATTTTCAATCCATAGATATCACCATTAATATTTGGAAGAAAGGGCCATTAATGAGGCATGGGAGGGCTTAAACTTGATATTTGTTCCATTTATGGCTTATGGATGGCACCCCATAGATGATGTCACCTAATGATGTAGCTATTAGAAATGAATTTCCAATTAATAGATCTTCAATAACTTGCATGGATTTTCCAGTTAAGCTCTTAATTTGGTTTAATTTGCTTAAGCAAAGATAATTAAATTTTATACAATTCTTTGGAAATTGGTTGTCCACTCAATCAAACTAATTTAAATGTCAATTTACTAGGTCACAGTTTGACTAGAGTATAATTATAAGAAGGTGTTAGTTACGTATAGACCAATACCACATTTAGGATATTGTAGACATGAAATAGAACATGCACGCATCATGTGCTTCTAAATTAGAATAATTTAGGGGTTCAAAGCATCAAATTGCATTTTTGTCATTTTCACTCAAACTAATTTCAAAAAGGTTAATAATCTCATAAAATGTATTTCCCAATTAGGGGATACATTAACCTAAATTGGCACTTATATGTGACAAGCTCAAACTGTTTAACATGTTTTAGTGATTTTGGCTTAAATTGTGCATTGTCACAAAATTTTAAGTAAGATTGACAATTTAAACATAATGGTGTTAGGATTTGGATTTTTACACATATTCCTTTATCACTTTATCACTATGATGGAATTCCTATGTCAACCCTCAAAAGTGTTCCTTCATACATGTGAGAAGCTACCACTACTCCTATTGAACACATAAGAAACATTGCCAAGTTTTGAAACATACATAACATCACTAAAGAGAATTTTTCCATGAGGTTGTTGGTTATTTATTTCAAGATAAAGGCCCTTGATTGGTATGGTACTTTGGCTCCAAAATCTATCACTACACGGGATGAATTATGTGACTATTTGAGAAAGATATTTAAGGACAAATATGATCACTTATCCGTGACCAAATAACTGACTACAATAAAGAGAGCACCTCAAGAGGCCATATAATAATTCAACAAAATATTCTTAAATACTTGGGATAGGATCCCAATTTCAGGAAGGCCTAGTACAAATCATTATTTCATATATTATCTTAAATATTTTAGTAGTTACATATCTGTGATGATTCAATCCATGGGAGGGGATACTTTGTCTAATGCTTATGAGACTATTATAAGGGCTGATAATTTCCTTATACAAGATGGGAAGATAGCTCATAGACTACCCATGCCTTTTTTTCCTAATGTGTAATCTCTTATGCCCATTATTGTTCTCATCCCCACACCCAAGCATAAGCAAGCTACCATTAATCACTCAAGCACCTCAAATGAGGAAGAACTGATCAAGGCTCTTAAAGAAGATAAATAAGAGAACCAAAACCAAAAGAGGAAAAAAGAATATCAGCAATATATGTCTCTTTGAGGTTCTTACCAACCTCATCAATCTTATAAAGCTTGTAGATATCCTTTTCAATGCTACTACCAAAGACAAGGGAAACTAACTTAAGTGAAGAAACACAATGGACAAATCATAATGTTATTTATACTTCAAGAGAACTTGTACCTATCCCAAAAAAAATTGTACAAGACAATGGAGAGAAGCCTTCATGGGAACATCCTCATGACTCTTCAACTTATGCAAATGAGACATTCAATCAAGCATATATGGCTCAATGGGGAACAATGCATTCCATGACTCAAGAAGACATGCCTAGTGGAGGAGAGAACAATGGAGGAGATGCTCAATCAAATGCTACCATGATGAAGTACTATAAAGAGGACTCATTTTTAGTCAACTACCAAGGTAACTTGAAGATTGGATAAAACTCTATAGATTCAAACACAAGGTCAAAGAAGAGAGTAGTTAAGGAAGTGCAAGGTACAAGTGGTGGTCCACACATGAACTCTCAAACACCTAAAGGAGTAGGTGTATTAAATACCATCCCTATGGCTTAGGTAAATCATAAAACTTAGAATGTTAAAGCTCCTTATATGATTCCGCTTACACATCAAGTGATACAAGTTAGTGGCCGTGCTATGGCTCTTAGAGGACATGATAAATTTGGCATCTCTCTTGTGAATATTATTGACCAAATAAATAAGGTCCATGTAAGCATCCCAATGTGGGAAACATTTTCCATTCCTAAACAAAGATACCTACTCCAAAATGATTTATCTAAGCTCAATGCATCACCTAAATATCCCACTGAAAGAGGGGAAATTTTAACAAATGATTTGAAGACTAAGGATGGGAAGACAATCAAATTTGAGAAAAGAGATAAACCTCCTCCTTTTTACCACTGTATCATCATTGAAGACTCATTAGTCCATAATTATTTTATTTATAGTGGATCAAGTACATCAATCATGCCCAAACAAGTAATAGATAAGCTAAATTTTAAATATGAGTCACACCCCAAGAGGGTGTTATAGATAGATGGATCAACTATTAAGACACTTGGCATTATCAAAGGTTTCCATCTCATTCTCCATTTTTCAAAATGTTGTGGTTGAGGATGTCCCATGTCATTTTCCCTTTACTTATCTAGGTACATTACTACTAAGATTTGGGGTCCTTGAATTTAGATTAGTATTATATGGAATTTAAGATAAATGATGGTTCTAAGGTCTATCAATTCTCAACCTTTGGCTAAATTTCATGTGGATCCATACGTGCCTAACACATCAAACATTAACTTCACCATCAATGAAGAGGAAGACCATCATAATGACCAAAAATATTTCACACCTGATGATGGTGTAAATGACCTATATCTTGATGAGTGGGGAGGTGATCAACATGATTTTTATCCATACAAACTAATTGAACAGACATGTATGGGAACATATATCATTCATGTAAGAAGTGATGAGTCTCCTCAGGTAAGTTATGATGGTGCCTTTTATAAAGTTACATGGGGAAATTATTTTTTACATATGGATGGTGATGATGATGATGATGTTCCAACTGTGTTAGATGATGGTATTAAACAGTATGATGCATTTATGCCTACCAAATAAGAAGAGATTCATAAAAATGACACTCAAGATGAATGTGATGATCTATGACAACAACACCATGATATAATACAAGAGTTTGAGAAAGGAAGTGGGCCTAATTTTCCTCAAAATAGATATGGGATTTATGGAAAGTTTAATGATGGACGTAATGAACAAAAAGAATAATGTGAGACCCAAATCAAGTAGAAGGAAACTTTGGAGGAATGTGATCAGGTTAAGGTAGAAGTTTTTTAAATAGAAAAGTAGCATATACATCAATATGATCTTTACTCAATTGCATATCTGTTTGGCAAGCAAGAAGGCAAGTTTGATGACTTTAAACACTTACCACATCATGATTCAAATGAAGGTCAATTTACACAAAGTTTCATGATCCCTAAATATCCAATTGAGAACTATCATTCAAAATATTCTCGAGTGATGCACTTGTAGCTAATAGAGACTTCAAATATGGTAAGTCTTTTGACCACCTTCATAAGCAATTTTTCATTGAAAAATACTCATCATATGATGGTTTGTTATCATAGAGTAGTTGTGATTATAGAAATATTATTTTTGACACTAGTTGAATCAAAATGAATTATTTCATCATCTCAAACATGTTTTGAGGTTTGTACATAATAGTTTAGGTGTGATTGTGTTGAGTATTTATTGTTGTGTGATTTTCGTAAATGCCTTTAACATAGTGTGTTTGCTTATTGTTGTATGGTGTGGTATGAGTTTGAGTTTTCTAGAGGCATATTAGTTTCATATTGTAGCATAATATTGATTTCATTTCCCAATGGGAGGATAAGGCCAATTATTTATCAACATTGAAGGCATGTTACCCCTATGAATTACCAATTTGTTGACCAATTTTGACCCCCCAAGTAAAAATGGTCAACCCCTATAGGTTGAAAATTTTTATAGGGTTATTCAAACTTGTATATGGTATTTTAATTTATTTTAATGGTCTTATAATGGTTTTCATGTGGTCACATCAACCATTGATTAACTTTATTTAACGTTTGGTCTCATATGTACTTATATAGTCCTAAGGGTCATTTATGAGTCATGATGTTTTAAAGTGTGTTCAAGGTCATGAAATGGTATTGAGTCATTATAAAATGTTTTTAATGTGTCTTAAACTATTTTTTTTCATGTAATAATCTTTTATTATGTTGTCATATGCCACAAAGTCATTTTGTCCACCTTTTAGGATAATTTGGAGAAAATGTATGCACCAATATCAAGGAAAAATAATTAAATAAGTTTCATACATACCTCACATCATAAAATGGAAATATAACGGTCATACTTTGAAAAATGTGTAGTTCAATGCCTAAAATGAGAAAAATACTCCTCTATAGGCACTTATGGGCACTTGTACAACCTTAAGAGATTGATTTTAAATTTAAAATGGTTTTAGAGTGTATTTTATGATTATATAGGTTATATTAAATATTTAGATCAAGTTTTAGGTCATAAAAGTGCAAACAACTCAATCTCTCCTCCATTGTTGCCTTCACAAGCTCAAAAATAAAAAATTCAAATGCATGGTACAGCCAGGAGAGACAATGTTGGAGGATTAAATTTTGGTCTATTTTGGGGGTCATAATGAGCTTAAATTTAGTGTCATTTATTTTCATATCAATGGACCCTCCTTTATGAACAATCATTGACACTGCAAGGAGGTCATTATGCCTTGTCATTCAAGCAGGGTCTAATGTTACTTGTGTTTCTTCACCTTAGAGTTTAATGAAGGAAAATAGTTTTGTGGTATGTATTTATAGGAAACATTATCATTTAAATTTTGGTTTAATAAATAAACTATACCTTCTAAGGTGTCCTCAATAAGAATAAATTTTTTTCAAGTGTATGGAGCTTCAATCACCTCTACTGCAAGTATTTTGGTTTATTTGAATTATTGTCATTTTTAGAATCTAAAAGTGACTTAGTTTTAAATTAATACCCTTAATTATCTAATTACTAATGTTCCCTCTCCTGAGAAGTAACTCATTGGAGATGATCCTTTAAGAGATACTAATTTTCTTACACTTTGGAAGCATGGTCTATGAATAAATGGTCTTATACAAGTATGAATGCCAAATTTGGTCCAAGCGATAATGGAAGATAAATAATAGAACAAAAAATCATGTTTGAATATGTTGGAATATCAAGATAGTGAGAATGGCACTCAATGCACTCTCCAACACATATTTAGACAAGCCCATTTCACCAATAGGTTTGCAGACATGTAGGTGAACATTCAAGAGATCTAGGTTTCATTTTTGATATGTTTTGACAATGGAGAGATGTGTCATAGATTCATAAACATTCATATTACCTTGATAGACTCCAATTCCATCATCAAAAGCATGAACCCTGTGCATAAGCTAATTATATACATAGGTCATACATGTGAATGGGGACATTTGAAGTTGTATAATTCTATCAAGAGATTGATAGGTTTATAGAGAGGGTGATAATAAATTAGAAAGATTTGAGATAATCTAAATCTATTAAAGACTCAATAAGTTGGCTATTTCTAACAAGTCTATAAAAGTAAGAAAAGAGACCTACACGTTATAGATATGTAGGTCCTCTTTTTAGATAAAAGGCATTTCTTCATGTCAAGAATAATTGGTTATAAACATGACTCAATGAAATTATAAAGGTCATATAATAATGAATACACTAAACCATTTTAAATTTTAAATAAAGTTGAGTTGACTAAGCCTACAACCTTAATTCTCACACACAAGTCTGCATATGAAGACTAGAAGGAATGGTTTATAGAACACCATGCAAGGGTCAATAAATTTTGTAGGATAAATATGAAATAACTTATAATGAACTTTGGATACTATTAAGTTTTCATGGTCTAGTTGAGAAAGCCAAGTTCAAGACCTCATGTTCAGACTCTTTCCTAATAGCTACCTACATCCAGGTCTAGAGAGGAGTAAGAAGGAGATTGTATGATTCTTAAAATGCAAGGTATTGATGGTGATAAATAGTATTTCCATACTCTAAGATAGTAAAAAACTATTGAGGTTGATCAGAGGTTAAATTTAAGGCCTAAAACCCAAAATGCATTCATATTATCTTAATGCCACCTACAGGCTAGCCTAAGAAAGATAAGTTATTTCCAAGCTTTAGAAGATAATGTTACCTATATCCAGTGATATGGGAGTTTGGGTGAGATCATATACAAACTATAAGAGTAAATTTAAATTCAAATTGAATAGGTAAAAGGTTTATAGAAAGGTTCTTAAACCAAGTCATTTCAACTCTATCTACATAATCAATGTGAGCTATAGACATGTCTATCTTGGCAAGTGAAGGTTGATTGTTTAGGATGAAGAGCAGAGGTATGATAGAAATAAAATAATTTGAAATGGTTTCAAAGAAATATTATTACTCAATATAACTCCCAAACCCATAAAAAATTGAGGCTAATTAATATAAGCCATATCTAGGCCTGTAGAGCTTAACTCATACACAGGCAGACCCTATGAAGAGTCATGAACAAGTGGTCTTTTTTTGGGGTAAATTGAGAATGTGAGAAAACTAATGAGTATTAAATGTTGTCACATATTATATATAAGCTTCCATGGATATTAGAAGATATGAAAAGTGGCTTTTAGGCTTTTGAGACCATCTCAAACACCTCCAATGGGTGACTGCATTTCAAATTAGAACTTCTCTCACTTGGTATGACAATGATCTTTTGCATAGATACAAATGGATTTTATGGGTGATAATTAGGTCTTCACACTTCAATATTTATGAATCAATTTTTTGATTGGGTATATTAAACCTTCATGAACAAAGCCTAAAAATTCAAACCCCTCTCAAATAGCCTACTTATAACCCAAGAACCAAATTCTTACACTAATATCTATATAAAACATATTCATGGGGAATTAAGATCTTAGGGAAAGTTGAGGGGGATAATGCAATTAAAATTTTTGGCATTTTTTTGGGATTAAGGGGCTAGGGTTTACAAAAAATCATTAAGAACCAAAACCAGTTTAAACCATCCCAAAACCCTAGTAAAGACATAATTGGAGATATTGATATATAAAATTAATTAAATGAAATATAATGATTATGAAACCTCTTGAAATTTGTTTTGACTCTAAGTATATTATCAAGGTTTACTTTGTTAGTA
This sequence comes from Torreya grandis, assembly GCA_037957365.1. Taxonomy (NCBI): domain Eukaryota; kingdom Viridiplantae; phylum Streptophyta; class Pinopsida; order Cupressales; family Taxaceae; genus Torreya; species Torreya grandis. Next base: position 138,577 of record JARHVA010003987.1, on the reverse strand, counting down.
CATGCAAATGTACATACAACATTAAATGCCTTATTTCATAAGGATTTTAGGTGTTTTTTAGGGTTTTGAGTAATGGATCACTTGAAAAATATTGAAAGAGGTAATTTGGGATGTGTTACACCTATTAAACCAAAAAAAAATGTATAGGACATCCTGAAATTGATCAAGCACACTTGATTTTTCAAGGTAATCTTACGTAGTCTTAAAAAATACTAGGTTTTGAGACCATTTCATGGTTCTCACAGTTCCACAGAGTCTCAAGACCTAAAATTTGTCATGGATGTTTGATATAGGATAGGTAAATTTAATAAAATGATTCTTTTTGTTTTCACACATGTGGGAGAGATCTAGAGTAGAAAATTAGTCTTCTAGGCAAGGAGGCTTAATTTAAGCCTAATTGGGAGAAGAGAATAATAGGAAAAACACATTTCCACTCACTCTTAGGACCTAAAAATTTATATGGCATTGTAAATCCACACTAGGTCCTCAAATATGTATTCAAGTTTATAGTATCATATATACACTATCCTACACAAGGAGGTTTACATGATTTTAGGGCTACAAAGAAAAGAGGCCTAATGAGCGCTTGCAGAGAAAAATGTAGTCTTGAGAGTAGTTCCATGAACCAAAATGGATTTTTTTAGGTATTATTAGGTATATTAATGAATTTAATAAATAAAGAGTTCATTTATTAATTAAAATTCAAGTTTTGATCCATTTAGACAAGGCTAGGCATGGTAGATGAAGGGGTTTCAAGACACCTAAGCATATGAATTATGCTTGCCATTAAAATGTAAGACAAAGGGAGTTCATAAATTAATTAAAGGTGTCAAATTAGAAGATATAAAATAATTCATGTTGAAGTGATGATGAAAAGGTCTATTTTTCACTTCTCATATGCAAAGAAGGGTAGTTTTGAAGAAGATGTGCAAGGTATCAAGCTAAGTTTCTAGTTCCTATGTCAATTAGATGATGAAGCATCTTCAAAGGAGAGACATATGTTTTTGGAAGTCTATTTATAATTTTCCATAACTATTTTCTTGTTTTTAACTCACAATAGACACTTAGAAATCTCCCTCTTCTACACCCCTATCTCTCTTCCTCATTTCTCTATATAAGCTACCACTTTTGGCATGGGAAATCATCCACATTTGGTATAGTGAATCCATACTAAATTTAATAATTATTTTTCCTTTGAATAAATATTTCAAGATGGTTTATTTTCTCAAATTATTTATTAAGTGTGTCAAGTATTTTATGGTTAATGACAAGTGATAGTTATTTTTCCTTGTGTTCATCTCACTCTTTCATGCTTTATGTAAGTAATCTTCCTTATAACAAATCTCATGATGTGTAAATAGTTGTTTTGTATGTCTTTCAGTGTCAATAAAACTACTAGTGTCTATGATAAGACCTAAAATTCATCTACCTTGAGAAATACATTGCATTCTACCTTCATGTTGAAATACTTTTGTTAAGAGAACTTTGGGTTTTTAGATCAATTTTGCAAATTGTCTTTCATAGTGAAATTTCAAGTAGGATTGTGGAATACATCTTGGTGCATCACCTCTTTTATATTATTTTTAATCTCATTTTATCTATTTTACTTCAAATTAAGTAGGTTAGTGGTTAGTTGTAGGTATTGTGCAAGGGAGCTACCCCTTCAATCTAGAGACTCACCTCTAAGAATTATCACCCACAACATATGAGGTGTTTCAATGTTAAAAAAACTTTAAGAAGGATGGAGAAGCCTAGTTAGGGTGAAAATTTGGTTAATAACATCTTATTTCTACAAATTCATCTTTTAAACACCACTGAAATGTTACTCTTTAGTCTCTATTTTATTATGCAGCCTTCAATGCACACCCTTTATGCATAGTACATTCAAATAATAAAGTGTGCATAGAGAAAAAAAAGAAGTGGACACTTAGGAACACATAGATCAATCAGGTTATAGAGATTAAATAAGGGTACACATCCTCTCCATGTGAAACCTATGCATAACCTCATAAAGTCCTAAGGCGCACTATCTAGTACATATATTATTCATAAGGGTGCAAGGGTGGAATTTCCATCATGCACATAACATGACATGGCTAAATATAAAAGAGCCTAAATAGATTTCATTTTGACAAGTAAATACATATGGAATCATAGGTGGTATTCAAGTATAGGTGGTATTTACAAGTAGTTGGGCATTGAATGAAGTTATGATATAACGCATTTTAATGCAAAAACAACATCAAAAAGTTAGAGTATAGCCACACGCCTCCTTTAATCACCCAAAGAACCTTCATTCTTAAACACATGCATAGATTTGGGATAATCATTCCAATGAATTATATATTATATTGTGAGATATAATTTAAGGAACATGGCTCTTAGTGGCTATGGCATGGTAATCTAGTCTTCTTGGTCAGCCTAGAGCCCTAAGTACCAATTGTAAATTAAAAGCTTCTATCTACCACCCCGAGTGGTAAATTAGATAAATAAGGGATTGTTTGAACCTATAAAATCCATAATTTTTAATGTATATTTATCATTCTCTTTAGTATAACAAATCTCTACTTGTTTTAGTTTGTAAAATTATATTAGGCCTTGGAATTAATGTGAATTGGACTATCTTTCCTTCATACTTTGTGTTATGTGTACATTTAAGGTTGTTTCTCTTTGTTTATAGGTGTTCATCCCACTCATTTACATCCTCCCTTTACACATTTTCATAAAATTAGAATCCCTTATAGGTCTCCCTCTATGTATACATGGGTCTTCATAGGCATTGTCTGTGAACCATTAGTCATCCCTCTCATCATTGTACTATGTTACCTTACCTCTATGCAAAACACTTATGTAGTGGGTGCCTAATTTGAATTTTATATGCTTGAATATCCTTACTTTTATTATGTTGAAAGTGGGTAAGGCATTCACTTTATTTTTGGTGCATCACCATGTTCTCATTTCAATAAATATCTTACATTCTTTCTCCCTTTCCCTCAAAATATCCTAGGTTTAGAATTAGCAGTAGATTTCCTTTCTAGTCTTTGTAGGTATTCACACTAATCCTAAACTAGGTGAACTCAAAATAGAAGGAAAATGACCTTTTTTGGAGGCTCATCTGAAGAAACATAGGGTCCCACACCTTGGGTACATTCTCATAATTTCAATGAGACAATTGATGTTCTATGCATATAGGTGATCACTAATACTTCTATATTATGTGCTTAGCACTTTCATACCCTACACCCAATAATGAACTCTCCCTATGTAGCTAAACATCCATGGGTTCATGTGTGAATTACAATAGTTTCTATCATGCTCGATGAGACCAATATCAAAGATTAAGCTGAGGAATTATTACTATCCATATTTGATAGTGTTGTCAACACTCAACCAAACACCCAGTGACTCCAAGCATCCTTGGATTTCAAAATATTGGTCTCCCTCCTATATGCCAAGAATGACTAGGTCATCTTCATGAGGTACAAAATTCCATTTTATTGAGTTTCATGTGCCCTCTATAATAAGGATAATTATATTATATTTATATATAGTAATAAGAGATTGTGATTTAAGGCAATTACCCCCTAGAGTTCATCCTAACCCTCCTTTTGGGATATTTCCCAACCCTAGAGGAATTCTACTACCTATCCCTTTCATGGCTACGTGAAGGAACCTATTTTTTTCTCTTTTAATGGAGTTATACCTTTAAACCTATCTCAATATGATGACATTCTAGTTTTAGTGCTTAAAATATTGTCATACTTTACTGGTGAGAATGCAACCACACTTATAAAACACATACAAGATCTTGCCAATATTTGATTAATCCATAATGTTATCAAAGATAATGTAGAAGTTAAAATAATCACCTCTTCCTTAAAATCTTAATCTCTCCAATGGTATAGACATTTGAGGCTAAATTATATTCATAGATTGGATGAAGTATGAGAGTAGTTATGTAGATAATTCAACGATAGGAGTGACCACTTGTTGTTGATAGTGTAACTTACCACTATTGAAAGATCCCCACACAAGTTAATGGTTGAATTTAGCTTCATATTCCATAGAGTCTAGGACAAAATACCACCCTTGTTTAAACCATCTCTAAATATTCCATTTTTATATTATTTGAAGGCTCTAGATAGTGATATAGTTGTAATGGTCCAATCCATAGGAGGTACAGTATTACCTAATGCATATGGGGTCACTATGCATGAAAATAATTATTTGATCCAAATAGGAAATATTATACCCATACACTTTATGCCCCTTTTTCTTGAACCCCCATCCACAATTCAACCTACCTCACCTTCTATTTCAAACCTAATGCCCATCCCTATTGTAGCTAGCCCACCAACTCCATTAGATGCACCTTCAAGTGAGCTCCAGGAAGTCTAATCATTATTTAAAAACTTTAGAAATGAACTATTATAACTTTAAAGGTACTAAGTGTAACACTCTAGGCCTTATTAACCATTTAACCAACTATATCAATTGAATAGGCCTCCCTATTAAGGTGGCATGTAGGCTCAAAATTAGATCTCATATAGTATAAGTCTTTATTTACAAAACTATAACACTATGATCACTTCAAGGGTACTTGTGACCATGTATAAAAATGTGGTATAGGAATAAAAATGGTGCACTCCATGCAATCAGCCACATGATCAAGACACAGAGTGTAGCCTTGAACTAAATTCTCATGGTGTAAAATATATTGTAGCCTTAGATACAACTAAATGTTGTAATTATAAAATGGGAGGAAATTATAACACAAACACATGAACAAGATGAATCTACTCTTTTAAATTTAAAGGAAGGTGATTTAAACTATGTGAATCAAAGTGAAGGATAGAGCACAGGGAGAAACCCACTTGATTTTAACATGGATTTAAAAAGAGAACATTAGAGGGTTAATTTTCTCCTTTAAAACCATTTATTCCAATGCTCTCAACTTGAACACCTCAAATTCTATGCACTAACACCTAAGGCATAACTCCCTTGAGAAATTTTTACAGATGCATGAAGCAATTCGTATTGAAATAGATCCAACTTTAGACAAGTGTATAGATGGGAAAAGAGGTTGCTACCCCAAAATTGTAAATAAATGGTCACCAAATTCCATTCAACATAGTTGAGTAGATGAAATTGAATGTGACAATGTGGGATGCTCTCTCTATTCCCTCTCAAAGGAATATGTTATAGGATGCTCTACATAATTTCTAAGTGTGACAGTTGTCATAGACTATGCCTATCATATTTTTGAGTCTATGCCAACCAAAGGAGGAAGAAACATGAAGAAATAACAAAGCAAGCCCATTATACATATTTTTTTAATCATTAGTAAGCATCTAGTGCACAATTACATGATATGCTTAGGTGCATACATTTCTATGATGCTGAAGAAAATCATAGACACATTAGGTATTGCTTATTCCCCTATTTCCAAAGGCATTCTCAAGTTATATGACACAATAGTCAAGACTATGGGAATCATCAAAGACCTGAACCTCACCTTGCATGAATACTCCTGTCTCTCCATTACATAGTAAATTTCATTCATTGGTCTTCCTCCTTACTTCACCATATGCCTTTCCTAGTAATTCACAAGATATATGGGTGGATATATATCATTGGATCTATTGCACATGTTGTTTAGGACTAGATATGGGACCAATATGACAATCAAGGATGAACCCATGTTTAGAATCCATATAGATCGATACTCTCCCCACCCATTGAAAACAAAAATCATGATTTTTAAACAATATGAGGGTTCAATTATCCATGAGGCTACTACACCCCTTGAAGAAGTCCTAGATGACTTAATTGATGAATGGGTGTGCGAGAATTATGAGTGTGACCCATATGATAACATATAAGAGATAAGACTAGGCATATTTTATATTTTAGAAGAGAACCACATGTTGTTAGATCTCATGAAGGTGTAAGAGGATCCCAAAGACATGTTTTAGGTGTATTTTTAAGGATCCCATAGAAAAATGGTGCAAATGTTGATATTGTGTTAGTCTCACCTCAAAAGAAGAAATATTTACATGCACTTAGGTTGTAGTTTAGCTACAAAAATAATGTCATCTAATATGAAGTGATAATTCAAGGTCTCCAACCAACACAAAAGAAAGGTATCAAGGCACTACAAACATTTGGTGATAGAAAATTGGTTGTGAACTAGGTTATAACATAGAACATGTCTAAAAATATCATTCTAAAGCTTACAAACATAGAGTATGGGATATGATCAAAGGAATCAATTCCTTCAATATTTATTCCATACCAAGGGCAAAAAATGATAATGTTGATAGAATTACAATAATAGGTAAATAGTATGACATCTCATGTGATGTGATGGAGTCCAAGAAGCTTATTAAGCTCATGGTCAAACTTTTAGTCCTAAATAATGTAAGCAAATGGTAGGTGTCTGAGAGTGGTACATAGATTAACAACTTATTATAAGATGAGGTTGAATTCTACGCTGAGAACCAATTACAATTCAAGACCAACATATAGAAGAAGATATTAAATTAAAGGGAAATAAATTGCCTAAAGCGTTGGTCACACTAGAAATCATCTTTAATTTTGATGACCAACTTAAGGGAGAAAGGAAAAACATGACAATTAAAGAAGAGATCTTAGAACAAGTGAGCATCTTTGATGGAAAGTCTTTGAAGATTGACAAAGTATGATTCCATTTTGAAATAAAAATGTTTATCAAGATTAATGGGATGTATTATGATATCCTCATGTGGAGCTACCAAGATCTCAGAGGATTTGATCTAGGCTTAGTTCCACATACTATCAAGCTTAACCCAAACACAAATATAATAAGATATAAGAAAAGACCTATCACCCCAAAATTGATCCATTAATGAGGAAGGATATCTCAAAGCTCATTGAAGCTAGTATAATATTTCCAATCAAACACTCTTCATAGGTGGCTACATTCGTCCTAGAGAAAAATAAGAATAAAGAGATTTGACTATGCATGGAATTTAGTGATTTGAATAAATCATCCCTCAAATACCACTACCTTTTCCCACCAATGTAGGAAATTCTACAAATGGTCATAGGCATAGAATGATTATCAATACTAGATGGTTATATGGGCTATAACTAGATACTCATGCCTGACTGTAACCACTTCAAGACTACATTTACTACTAATTGGAGCACATTTTCATATCAAAGGATGCCCTTTGGAATAAAAAATGTAGGAGTGACCTTATAGAGAGCCATGGACATGGAATTCAAATGACTCATCAACAAAATCATCTCAGTTTACCTCAATAATATAATGATATTTTCTAAGTGTGTGTAAGATCACTTAAGTCATTTAGAATAATTCTTTAAGAGATGTCAACATTTTTGGATCTCTTTAAACCCAAACAAGTGCGTATTCACTATCTATGAGGGAAATTTATTGGGGCATGTGATCTACAGTGACAAACTTGTGATTGATACATAAAAAATCAAGGCCATTGCATTTCTCCCTCTCCCAAGTCATAACAGGATTCTCTAAATCTTCTTGGAAAGAATAAATTTTATCATGTTATTTGTGCCTATCTTTTCCACTTTAGCCAAGCCCCTCATATTAATGCTTAAGAAAGATGTTATGTTTAGCTACGATCATGAAGGAAAAAATAGTTTTGAGGATATTAAATGTGCCATTTCACAACCTTCCACCTTGATCAACCCATATTATAGTAATTGTTTCATCCTTCATACATTTGGTGGTGTTGAAGGCATATCAGTCATCCTTGCATAGCATAGCAACAATCAATTATAGTAGCCTATCACTTTATTTATCTAGGTGCTCAAAGATTATGAGCTATGTTATATATTTATGGAAAGGCATGCCCTCACAATCATAAGGGTGTTTAAGAATATTAGACACATACTCTCCAATAATAAGGTTAAAATCATGGCTATGCATGTAGGAATAAAAGAGATTATTCTTAGCAAGGACAATAATAAAAAGAGAGCCTTCTAGATTATGAAGGTGATGGAGTATGACATAGAGGTCCATATCACCAATCTAGTGTGAGGGAAAGGATTGTGCAAGTAGCTGGTGGAAGATGTGAAAAATAAATACAACATAGTATTTATGCTATATAAAGAGTAACAAATGGACTAGGATTCCCCAGTAAGATGGACTAAAGACATCATGGCCTTCCCTCCAGATGGCACAAACCTATTAGGCTTGAATAAATCCTAGTGTAAACATTGTAGGTTACAAGACATTCCTTATGCTCTTATTGATGGTGTAATTTTCATAATCGATATAAATGAAGTTCTATTAAGGTGCATAAATCATGATCAACTAAACATAATTCTTAAATAATTCCATGATGGGTCATCATGAGGTCATTACTCACCAAAGACCACTATTATGAAAATCATGCAAGCTATCTATTAACGGACAAATCTATTCAATAATGTGCATGCATGGGAATGAAGATAAAATAAATGTGAATTCTTTGTAGGTAAGCAAAAATTAGCATCCTTGCCCTTGCACCCAATATACATTGATAACCCTTTGCACAAGGGGTGCAAATTTCATTGAAATGATAAATCTACCACCAAGTGTAGGACATAAATGGATCCTCATGGCCATAGATTACTTAACAATATGGATGAAGGTAGTATAACTCAAAGAGGCCAAGGAGGCATCCATTCTAGACTTATAATGAGATTCAATGTTCCAACCACCATTATCTCTAACAACATAGTTATTTTCCTTGGAGCTAAAATCAATGAATGGGTAGTCTAATATAACATCCATCTGAGTAACTCTTTAAAATATTACCCTTAGGGTAATGGTCTAGCCAAGTCCATAAATAAAAATTTGATCCATATTATCAAGTGGACCATGGAGAATAACTAGTGATCTTGGCACATTAATCTCAAGATATCCCTTTAGGAAGATCGAATAATGCTAAGAATGGCATTGAGGTATTCACCTTTCATGTTAATCTATAGAAGGGAGGCAATATTAATTTCATTTCTTGAATTTACATAATTGAAGCTATCCCACTAGCTATAACTAATTGATAATGATCTTATGATAATGAGGGTATTTAAACTAATGGAACTTGAAGAAACTACAAAGTAGGCCATGCGCACTATAGAGCTTCAATAGGCATAATTGAAGAGAGCCTTTCATAAAAATGTCACTGATAGAATTTTTTTGGAAAGAGACTTGGTGCACAAATGATCTATAAATAGACAAAAATATTAGAATTACACTAAGTTTTATGCTATATGGCTTGGTCCATATACGATAGTAAGTTTCAAACAAGACAACACTTTCCATCTCATAAATATGAATGGGGAAGATATTCCCATCCCAGTCAATGGTATTTACCTTAATCACTATCTACATTAATCTTGTATATTTTTTAAAAAGTAGGCTATGTGTTTAATTTCCCTAAGCATTGTGTGTGAATTGGTTTTTTAGATTAGTTTGGTTTTCCATAAGCATATGTGCGTAATTTTTTATTTAATTCAGTTTTTATTTCTTCTAAGGACCACTCAGTGCAATTTTTTTCTTTGCTCATTATCTATTGAAGGTGATTCTCAGTTCAACTATATTCTATAATGGGCTAAGGTAGCATTCTGGTATGTGCAAGGATTACACTTTTAGATTAGATGGATTCTAATTTTTAATGACTCCATGCCCAATGGATCATTATAAGGTTAATAGATTCCCAATTATCAATAAAGTGGCCCCTAGATGTCATCATAAGTATTGACCCTCCAGGTCAGCCAAACTTGCATAGAGCTCATAATATTCTATACATAAGGTTCCCATGATTGTGTAGTGGCCGATTCCTCAAGAAGCAAGTTTACATGTTAAAGTTACCCAAAGGTGTTCAAAGATGGAAGTCAATACTTATCCACACCTAGGTTAGTTCAAATCTTAGAATTTAAATGACCAAGTGTTTTGACTTAGTGAAATTTCAAAAAAAGTCAGTCTTTTCACCCTTCACAAAAGCATAGCCAGGGAAAATGTTCATAACTTTTGTGTGAATAAAAATTCTAAAGACTAAAGTGCAAGTTTAGTTTTTTTCATGAGGAATAATTAAAGAAATGTCATAACCTTTATTCCAAACAAAATTTTTGAAGGATATAAGTTTAATCAAAAGTTTTGAAATATGATTTATAAATGTAAGTTGTGATAACAAAAAATTTAAAGGCTAATATCTTTATAACTTTTGTAAGCGAAAGGATCCATGGCACAAGTCATGTGGTAGTAAGACAAAGGTGCAAAACTGAGGGTGTGCATAAATCATGTGCATAGTGTCCCCAAACTTCAGTTAGTGATAAGATGTAAGTACATAGAGTGCACATTATAATTATAATAGCACACCAAATACCTTCATTCTTCTTTCATGCTCCTCTCCAAAGAATCTCTCACACCCAAATGATAAGGTCCCACTCCCAATCATAAAATTTAGCATCTATGATCTCATCATCTATAGAATGAAATCCATGATAAGCACCTTCATTTGTATAGATTATTAAAAATATTGAATGCAAGGTGTAGACCTACGTTGCCATAAAAAGTGACTAAGTACATAAACATTCAAAGCCTTATTATTTTCATAGAATATTTTCCTTCATGCCTTCTATATAAAACTATAGCTTTCAAACACCATTGTGGTGTTAATGTTTAGTGATCATCCTACTACACAACCTATAGTGTACACCCTTTGCATATAGTGAATTCAAATATTAAATCATATGTAGGGAAAAAAGAAAATTAAATTCACATTTACAAATGTGAACTTAGGAGTACAGAGATCAACCAAGATACATAGATTAAAGAATGGTGCACAGCCTCTCCATGTGCAATCCATGTAAAACCTCATAAAGTCTCAAGCATGCACTATCCACTATGAATATGATTCTTAAAGGTGTAAGGCATGGATTTACATCATCCATGAAAGATGACATGGCTAAGTCTAAAAGAGCTTGTATAGCTTATGCATCAACAAGTAAATCTAGATAGATTGATAGGTGGAAGTCAAGTATAGGCAATAGTTATAGGTAGTTAGACATTAAATGAAGTGATATAAAAAGGTTTAATGAAAAAATAGATTTATTATGTCAGAGTATATCCACATGCCTCCTCTGATCACCTAAATATCCTTCATTCCCAAAGATGCATGTGGATTTAGTGGAATCCTTACAATCAATTATAGATTTAAATTGTCAAAAACAATTTAAAGAACATGTCTCATAGTGGCTATGGCATGGTAACCTCATATTATCAGTTGACCTAGAGCCCTGAGTATCAACTGTAAATTAAAAGCTTCTATTTTCCACCCCATGTATAAAATTAATTGAACAAGGGCTTGGTTTACCCTATAAAAACCTTGGTTTTCATTATATGTAGAGCACTCTCTTTGGTATAGGAAAGCTTTACTCATTCAAGTTTGTAATATTAGATTAGGCATTTAAATTAATATGAACTAGACAATATTTCATTCATACTTTATGTTATTCATGCACTTAATGTTGTCCTACATTCACACCTCTACATAGAATCTAAATTCTTTACATGTCTCACTTTATGTATACACAGGTCTGCATACGTGATATCTATGGATATTTAATCATGCCTCTCATTGTTTCACTATGTTCCTTTACCTATGTGAAAAACACTTATGTAGTGGAAACCCAATTTGAATGTTGTATGCTTTAGTCTCCTTAGTTTTATTATGTCTCAAGTGGGTGAGGCACTCACTTTATTTTTGGTGCATAACAACATTCCCCTTTCATAAAAAATTTACCCTTTTCATCCATTTTACCTTAAAGATATTAAGTTTTGAATTATCAATAGATTTAATTTCTACTCTTTAAAGGTATATGCACTGGTCCTAAACCAGGTGCACTCAAAATAGAAGGAAACTATCCTTCTCTAGAGTCTCATCCTAAGGATCACAAGGGTCATATACCTTGGGGATATTCCCATCATTATGATGAGATAATCGATGTTCTATGTGTGTAGGTGAGAAATAATAATTTTATTCCCTATGCTTATAATTTTTTTCCCTACACTCAAGTGCTTGCACTCTATGTCTAACAACAATCTCCCCCTACACAACCAAACATCCACAAGTGCATGTTTTAAATGACAACATCTACCATGCATCAAAGAACTAATTTGACTTTTATGTATGATTATAAATATAATAGACACATTATGACCATCTAGAACTAATTAATATTTTTATTCAAATTATAACAAAAAACATTTACTTCCACTTAGAACTAACTACAATTTTAGGCTCAATTACTAAAAATGACCAAACAATGTCCTCAATATATTTTTAAAAGGAGATATATATATGGAAATTTATTGTAAAGACATGTTTAACACATTGAGATGACTTCCAAAACACAATTTATCATTGAAAATTCCCTAAATCCCCACAAAACATATATGCAATACTTTATCGACTAGCAAAGGGAGACAAAAAACATGTCAATGTTTATTTTCAATAGAAGTGTTGTATATGAAAATTAATCACTCAGATGTGGCCTTTGCCACGACATGAATTTTGAGACCCAAATTATCATGAAAACTAATATATTCAAAAAATAATGACCAAGTAGGGAAAAACCAACTAGCTCACACCAAGTGATACTAGATTCCAAAAGAAAAAGAGGTAACATGAATTTTCAAAATTAGCACATGTTTATGTAAGGAAAAATAGGTTTATCCTCCAAACCATAGATACTGGAGTTTTTCTAACCATTTATTTTCAATAAATACTCCAACTATTATCCTTTCTTGAGCTATAAGCTATCATGAATCCCCTACTATGTTTTTTGATGGTATCACAAGGCATCATTTTTTAACATGACCCACATTGTGGCACTTGACGTAATGAAATAAAATGTTTTCCACATAAATTCATTAATATTGAAGTAGGTCTTAAAATTTGGGGTTTATTTCCTATGGTATTCCTTCATCTAAATCTAAATATGGATAAAATATTTAATACAAATTCAATGAACAAGCTTTGGTTGTCAAATGAATTTCAATGAAACCACCCAAAAGATCTCCTATCTCAACCAAGAATTCAATGCCTTAATACTTAACTATTAACATATACAATATTACTTAGATAGGGTAGTGACAAAGCTTGTAGTTTACTACATCAAAATTAGGGCTCCAATGTTGAAGCCATAACCTGACTCCCTTTAAAATCCATGCACCTCCCTCTATTTTTTTTAAATTTTTATCAAGGCATATAGCTATAAGTAATCCCTTATGAAGGAATTTCACTTAAAATCCCTCTCCCCAATGCTCCTTTACCCACATTTACACCATCCCCAATGCCATCCATTTTCATTAAGTTTTAAAATAAGCCCCTTATTATCTAAATAGATAATATTTTCCATAATGTTAGGTGTATCCACCACCAAAACTATTTCATTGATTTATAAAATGCCTTCTATTCAAACCTCAAAATCATCTCTAAAAATATTTTTTGGATCTACCCCCAATGGATTCTAATTGTACCTAGTTTCCACCCTAGCTAGGTTATACCCATACTTTAAAATATAATTTCATGACTTTTCAACATCTTTTTTACCAATTAGAGAAAACCTACCATCTATTTTTCAACTTTTTACACCATCAGTCATCTTAGACTTAGCTTCATTTCCCAAAGATCAATGTTATCTTGATCTTGATTATTCATCTGACTTCAAACCCTAATTTTCATAAAATTCATACTCAAATTGAGATTTAAAAATCTTTCTAAAGATTTCATTCTCTAATATGTTTATTTCCTTCATTGCTACATTCTTTGTGCTCATTCTACTAAATGGATCTACTCCCAACATCTTTTTCTACCACATAGTTTTAATATGATATCTTATTATGTTAGACAATAGTAATTTTATTTCATACTCCTTAAATTATGTGTGTAATCATTTTCTTTTGAAATATGTGTTTTATAGGTTCATCTCATATCTCAAAATGTTGGCATTTATTCCACATTTTTATATCTTCAAACTCTTGGACCCAATACATTTATGTATTATCTTGCTCATTTGGATGAAGCCAATAACATTTTGAGTTTTCTAGATGTGATAAATGCATGACACTTATTTACACAAATGGATATATTTTTGACCCTACTCTTTTTCAAATTGTATTATATTTATTTAGATTTGATTTGTTTCACTGAAATTTGTATCAAAAATGCATGTAGGATTTGGCATATTTTTTGTGACTTGGAATTCTACATGAGTGTTCTCATTTTATAAAATTTTAGAGATGCATGGAAATCAAAGATGGGTTCCATCACATTTTCTAACAAAACTAGGTTCATCATTTCAAGTTTGTCCTTTCTATATTTCATCAAGATATTATGGTGATAATTTTTCTATGTATATTTTTTTTGTAGATTTCATAGGGACACAGTCATAAAAATTCTAGATGTTGGGGATACATACAAATTTCACTAGAAATTTTATATCTAAATTAGTAGTATTGATTTCTACTCTTCCATTCCTATATTTAAACACATTGCACATTGATTAAACACTTATCCACATGTACATGTCTTTTTCAGGTCTACAAGAGTGTTAGAGCTTCTACAAGAGTATTAGACTTGCTACATGAGATTTGAGAGCACATAATTTTTCATTTTACCCTATCTAACCATCCCTTAATTTTTTTGATATGTATGCTCTCTCTCTCTCTCTCTCTCTCTCTCTCTCTCTCTCTCTCTCTCTCTCTCTCTCTCTCTCTCTCTCTCTCTCCTCTCTCTCTCTCTCTCTCTCTCTCTCTCTCTCTCTCTCTCTCTCTCTCTCACACACACACACACACACACACACACACACACACACACACACACACAAAAAAAAAAAAAAAAAAAAAAGTTCATTATGTAAACACTATTTTTTTTATGAGGGTAGTTATGATAACCTTGGTGCATATCTAAGAAATTAAGAGAGTTAAATGTAGATACAAAAATATTTTATCACAATAATTATAATATTCTGCTACATAAATTTTATTTGAACAAACTTACATATATATACGTAATATTTACCCTATAAATAGGGATATTCATATCCCTTCAATATCTCAGCTAATTAACCAAATATCTCTAATAACTTACCCATAAACTAACAAACACTATTATACAAATATATTGTGACTCACAATATATTTTGTAAACTAACAAATCTAACCACAAACTATATTAAACTATTACAACCATATAAACGTATTATTTTAACTAAAAATAATAACATTAAATTAATAACATTAACACACTATACCTTAGCATTCACCCCCTTGTGAACATTATTAATCCTATATACACCCCCTTCATTTGAGCATGGGTAGAATATACATCTTCAAGAATTGGCCTAAATAGAATCAGATTCCAGTGCATACATTTAGGTCTACATACTAGTGACATGATTTTGTTGCACATGGCCACTACTATGTAAAGGAACACATCCCATATTTACTTTATGTGACCATATGTACATGTCACTATCAGAGTTGTTGCCAGAATCTGGATAATGCGAGTGTAATGGAGATGTGATCACACAAGTTGAAGCAAGTGCACACCACAAGATGCTAAAGCAATTTGAAAATAATACAATAAGAGAAATTGCACAAGATAAAATGGAGAAAACTAAAATCTAATTAACATGTAATGGCCAAAATGAGAACTACAAATAGGAGAGTACGAAAGTAACTCCTCCACAAAAGGTGGACAAGGCACACCAAGAATAGTCAGTAACTCCTCCATGAAAGGTGGTGACAAGGTGCTAAGAATAAAGAAGTAACTCTCATCAAGGGAGTTACTTATGACACCTATGACACATCTATGACACACACCTCCACATAAGCTAGCCTATCCCACAAATGTAGGAAAACTCCATGTTTGCACAAGAAATACAATTTCCCTAAATAATAAATAGGGGAAAATAAAACACCTACACTAATTACCCCCATAAGCACAGCTTTGTGGAAATATAAAATGGGTCCCGGCAAGTAGGCCTGATGAGGTACCCATGTACAAATGTAATCTCCCATAAGATAAGGAAAAGGAGAAAACCCGTAGGAAAAAACTCCCCCCCAAAAGAGAGACATAAAATAAAATAAGAGGCTAGAAGGCCCCCCCTAAAGATGATGTTATGGTAGATGTGGACCACACCCCAAGAAGAGCTCATAGATGAATGAACTTACTCTCAGTGAAAGGTTTGGTGAAGATGTCTACAACCTACTCCAAAGACTAGCAAATTATCAATTCAATGACCTAACTATGAATAAGCTCCTGAATGAAATGCATGTGAATCTCTATGTGTTTAGTTCACTGGTGCTGAATCAGATTCCTACAAATCTGAATAGTACTTTGGTTGTCACAATAAATGATGGTGGGCTGCCTGATAGGAATGCCAAACTCAAAAAGAATCTTGTGAAGCCAAATAGCTTGAGTAGCTACATTAATAGCTCCCCTATACTCTACCTCTATAGATGATATAGCAATAAAATTATACTTCTTCCTATACCAACTGATAGGACCAGAACCTAGAGAGAAACTATAACCAGAAGTGGACTTGTGAGTCTGTGAATTGCCAGCCTAGTCTAAATCTGTATATCCAACCCAGTTAACCTCTGTGCCAAATCTATAATGAATCTCATATCTATGTAAACCTAGTATGTAATGTAAGATCCTCTTAGCTGCTTTCCAATGTAGCTCATGGGGTTCTTACATGAATTTGGAGACAAGTCCCATTGTATATGAAATGTTGGGCCCAGTGTGAGTCAAGTAGATGAGACTACCAATAAGTTGTTGATACTGAGTGGCATCAACCAATGGTGAAGAACTATCGGTCTCAAGCTTGACTCCTAATAGAAAGGGAGTCAGAGATGGCTTACAATCAGCCATATGAAATCGAGCCAATAAGTCAAGAGCATACTTAGGTTGTGCAAGAGAAATCCTTGAATCTGATTGTGAGATCTCAATGCCAAGGAAGTAGTGCAACAAACCCAAGTTTGCAATGTCAAATCTATCCTAAAGAGATGCCTTCACTACTACAATAGCCAATGAAGAACTCTTGGTGATAAAAAGGTCATCAACATATAGAACCAAAA
Source organism: Torreya grandis (assembly GCA_037957365.1). Taxonomy (NCBI): domain Eukaryota; kingdom Viridiplantae; phylum Streptophyta; class Pinopsida; order Cupressales; family Taxaceae; genus Torreya; species Torreya grandis. Next base: position 121,419 of record JARHVA010003987.1, on the reverse strand, counting down.
TCAAGAGCGAATCATCCTATCGCAAGAAGTAGACATTGGGATCAGAATGACACCTAGTGAAACCCACTATGAGAAGGAAGGAAACCATCTTGGCATACCAAGCTCGAGGGGCCTATTTGAGGCCATAGATAGATTTCTTAAGTCTGCATACTAAGGAAGAATCTTAAACAAATCCTGGTGGCCACTCCATGTAGATCTCCTCCTCTAGGTCTCTGTGAAGAAAGGCACTCTTCACATCCATTTGATGCACATCCCAACCATGTGCTGTGGCAATAGCAAAGGTGAGTTGAATAGAAGTCATCTTTGTAATAGGTGTAAAGGTCTCTGAGTAGTCAATGCCTGTCACCTGTAAAAAAACCCTTGGTGACCAATCGCACCTTGTACTTATCAACTGACCCATCTGCTACAAACTTGGTTTGATATATCCACCTACATCAAACCATCTTTCTTCCCTTAGGAAGTGAAGTCAAATCCCAAGTGTGATTTCTAATTAAGGAATAATATTCTTCCTCCATAGAACTATCCCACTCAGGTACCCCCGATGCCTCTTAAAAAGTCTATGGATCTGAAACTGAAGCAAAGAAGGCATGTGGATCTCTCTAAAAATCCCCCTAGTACGTCTATCATCTGTGGGATCTCCTGTCCAAGTGCCAGCACTCTCAAGTGTCTGTCTGGCCCAAAGTGGCCCAGAAGTGGGTGAGTCAGGGACTAACTCCTCATCTTCTAACTGACTAGAGGTGGATGACACTGCATCATTATCCTCGCTATCTGAACTCGAAGAAGAAGAAGATGTCTCTGGCTTAAGAACCTGCTATGACTGATCTGAATCTGATGAGGAATCATCATGAAGAAGTAGATTCGATGAGGGATTAGAAGTGTCAAGTGGTGAGTCTCTAGGACTCTCCTAAAAATGGACACTTCTCTTGATGAATAACTCATGAGTGACTAGATCTAGAAGGTGATATCCCTTAATACCATCTGGATATCCTACAAAGATGCAAGACTTAGACTGACATTCCATAGCTTTGTGTTTCTTCTTCAAAATTTAGGCCATGGTTGGGGATCCAAAAACTCTAAGGTGCTCAACATCAGGTTTCCTTTTATGCCAAGCTTCAAAGGGTGTTATCCCTTTCAAAGCTTTGTGAGGAACCCTATTTTGAATGTAGCAATCACAATTGATGGCTTTGGCCCAGTACTATGGTGCTAAGGATTTGGAGTGAATCATACAGCTACCCATCTCTTTCAAGAACCTATTCTTGTGTTCTGCAACCCCATTCTGTGAAGGACTATAAGTGACTGTGCACTATAAATAAATCCCCTCTATGGTGCAAAACTGCTCAAACCTGATGCTGACATACTCCTCTCCATTATCAGTTCGAAGAACCTTGATGGATTTCTCAATCTATTTCTCAACAAGAGCCTTGAAGTCTAGAAAATTCTTAAACACTTCAGATTTTTGTTTGAGAAAATATATCCAAGTGTACCTAGAGAAATCATCAATGAAAGTGAGGATGTACTTGGCCCTTGTGAAAGATGGTTTGGGAAAGGGTCCCGATACATCAATGTGGACTAACTCCAAAGGTTGTGAAGCCCTCCAAGCTTTCCCTTTGTCAAATTTTGCTCTGGGATGCTTCCTAAGGGAACACCCCTCGCAAAGTCCTTTTGAGAATTGGAGATGAGGCAAGCTAATGACCATGTCATGTTTACAAAGTTGCTCAAGATATCGGTAGTTAAGGTGGCCAAACCATTCATGCCACAATTTGCTAACTCTATCTGAATGAGTCAGCAATGCTATTGGAGAAGAATCTGATGCAAAATGTGAGGTGTATAACTTGGCTTGGTGATTTGCCCTTCCCATTGCCACTGTAGTATCACTATGCAACTCCCTAATAGACACTAAATCTGGTGAAAATTCAACCCTCATGCCCCGACCAATGTGATTGATTTGGTACACTGATAGGAGATTAGTTAAAAGAGAAGGAACACTTAGAACATTATTGAATGTTCCTCCTTCCATTTCAATTGACCCTCTCCCTACAACGAAAACTGATGTGTCATCACCCAAACTAATTGAAGTCATGCTATAAGGCTCTAAAGATGAAAACTCAACTAGTAAAGAGCCCATGTGGAAAGAAGCACCTGAGTCAATGACCCATGAATATGTGGAAGCTGTTGTAGCTACAAGGGCCTTGCCCTATTCTTTCTCCTTACCCTTGCCTTTTGCCTTAGTATAATCTTTGGTAGATGAATTCTGCTTCATGGACTCAGGAACACCTATGTTGTTCTTCTCTAGAAGATGAGTTAGGTGATCTATTTGTTTCTTCATGCATTTGTGTTCATCATGCCCTATTTTTTTACAATAGGCACACTTAACCTTTGCCTTCTTGGGTTTAGTATTGGAAGATGAAGTCTCAGTGTTATTTTTAGCAGGATTGGTGTTTTTTTTCTTCTTCTCCTGGTCCTTGTTCTTTTTCTTCTTCTCCTTTGTTGAAGTCTTATCTTTACCATTTCTAGATATCAAGGCTTAGGGTTGAGTAGACTTCATTGTGCCCATCTTAATTAGCTTATCTTGCTCCCTAGTCAAGTTGGCAATGAATGAATCCAAAGAAGGCATTTTCCATGTAGTGTCAAGGGAAGTTTTTGTGGCATGGAAAGTGGAGACAAAGATTGAATAGCTTGGACCTAACTTTGAAAAAATAGAGAGTATGAGCTGATCATTTTTATTCTCTATCCCACATTCTTTCAATTGCAATCTAAGGGCCTTAAACTTAGTGAAGAAGTGCTATAGGGTGTCAAAGTTGCTAGGACTTAGACTTATGAGTTCGTTTTTGAGCTCATGACCTCTCATCTCATCAAGCTTCCCAAACAACTTTTCTAAGGTGTCCCATATATCATTAGGAGTTTGAGAGGATTATAAGTGGAAGAGAAGTTCTGGAGACACAAACAAGCTCAGTAATCTAAAGGATTCATCACTACAGTTGTACCACTTGACCTTTTTAGCATCTGTGTTGGGATCTACTTCTGTGCCCATGGTGATCCTATAAAACCCTTTGCTTCTAAGAATGATTGACATTTTAACTTTTCATTCATGATAGTTAAAGGGTGTTAGGGGTTTATGTTGAAAATAATCCATTTTTTATCTGAATTTAGGTGAAGTTGTGTTGATTACAAGTTGTGAATGTATGCAGAAAGAAGAATGAAAGCAAGTTGTGAAAAGCAATCACACCCCCCCCCCCCCCAAAAAAATATTGAGCCCCCCCCAAATATACAAGTGCATGCTCAAAAGACATCAAACTCAGCTGAAAATGCATCTTAGAGTAATCAGTGCAAGACTAAAGCAAACAGGACATCGGACTCAGCCGAAAATGCATCCCGGGAGACCCAAATTTTTGGCACTTTATAAACTAGTGCATTTTTGAAAAATAACAAGTCAAGACTATGGATAATTGAATTACAATCACTTTTAAAAAACATGGCACCCAAAACTGAGCTACCGTTTGCAAGATATTAAAGTTATAATTTTCCCATAAACTAGTGTTTTTGCAAAAAAAACACTAAAACATTAAAAAAATGCCTGTTATGGGGAGAGAAAGTGGCCTTCCAACCACTCATTGGATTCAACACAGAATGAGGAATCCAAAGGAGGTTTGTGTGAGGGGGAATTGGCCTCCCACCAACTTAGGCCTCACCCTTCATCTTCGTAGGTCGAAGATACAAGTTTTAATTAAACCCCCAAAAAATACAAAACTGTCTAAAATCCTTAATATTCAGTCAAATTGACTGAATTTTGATTTAACAGGTCAATTTAAACTGAAAATAAAAAAGAAAGGATAGTTTTGAAGGATGCCACGTGTCCAAGGGGTGCCAAATAGGATGCCAAGTAAGGAAGGGGCAGCCAAAAATGCACAGTCCAGAATTTGACAGTAGAAAAGACAAAAAAATGAATTTCAGACTTGCTAGACGCATCGTACAGCCTGCTGGTGGTAGAATTGAAGGTACCTTACTGGAGATTGGCGTGCCAGAAGGGCAGTGGCATTGCAGAAGTTGGTGACTTGTTGAAGGCTACCATAAGTGCACGTCGTACGACCTACCATACAGCCTAAGGTGCTGTAAATAGGAAGTATCAGCTGAGTGATATGGCAGCAAAAGTTTGGCACTTTGCTGTGTGAGTGCTAAATTCTTATGGCTGAAGTTGGCACATACTTGTGTCATATGGCTTGGTCAGCTGTAACCAAAGCAAAATGTTTCTTCCAAAAAAAAGACCTAGACTGTATGAGGCACCTTGCAGGAATGAAGTTACTACTGCTCCTTGTTGGAACTAAGTGCCAACCTTCCTCCTTCTATTGTTGAATGCTGCTCCCTGAAGCGAAGACAACCAAAGGCCAAGGATTCTCAAGAAAATGATACCAGATATTGACAGAATTTTTTTTATTTTTGATCAAATCTAAAAATAAAAAAATGAACTCCACTCCTCTTGATTTCAAAATAAGCTAAAAGCATAATCACACACAAGATTACCAGTTTTGCTCTGATACCATATCGGAGTTGTTGCCAGAATCTGGATAATGTGAGTGCAATGGAGACGTGATCACACAAGTTGAAGCAAGTGCACACCACAAGATGCTAAAGCAATTTGAAAATAATACAATAAGAGAAATTGCACAAGATAAAATAGAGAAAACCAAAATCTGATTAACATGGAATGGCCAAAATGAGGACTACAAATAGGAGAGTACGAAAGTAACTCCACAAAAGGTGGACAAGGCACACCAAGAATAGTCAGTAACTCCTCCATGAAAGGTGGTGACAAGGTGCTAAGAATAGAGAAGTAACTCCCATCAAGGGAGTTACTTATGACATTCTTATGACACCTATGAGACATCTATGACACACACCTCCACATAAGCTAGCCTATCCCACAAATGTAGGAAAACTCAATGTATGCACAAGAAATACAATTTCCCTAAATAATAAATAGGGAAAAATAAAAAACCTACACTAATAGTCACTATGGGTCATCTCCACAAAGAAGTAAGGCAATCGTAGGATCTCTATAGTTAGTTACCCTCCTATACAATTGTCACCACATTTCATTATATCTATATTCTCCTTTGTCTCCAAATAATAGAGGTGTTTCAAACAAGTAGGGGAATGAAGACACTCATAACTCAAAAAAGTAAAATATCATGAGGAACCAATCCTTATTATTATCTAATGTAGCCTCTGTTAGTGTTTATTTTCACCCAAACAAAAACATCATAGATGGTCTCCACTACCATTGAAGAACTATCCTTAGCATTAGCTGATTTGGCATAGAGCACACCATACATGTGAATAAGAATGTCTTTATGTTCTTGTTCAAACACATCGAAGAAAAAAAAATCACACCACACAAAATCTCACAAAGCATATGGGCCCCATTGTTGGTGACTGATGAGAGACATTAGAACCTCCAACCTCTCTTTCCTCCTTCCTCTAGGAGGGTATTGCTTACTCAGATGATGATGTCTTGAAGCTTATATGCATTTCTCTTTGACTAAAATGGGTTCCCCCTAATAATACTAACATATTTGACATTATAAAATCGCATATAAGTGATAATGCATCCTTTACAACAAAATCACTATATTTAAACTGACACTTTTGAATTTTTGACATAAATAACTAAAAACCTAATGACTCAGTATATTTTGACATAAAACAAATTTTAATTCTAAAATTCATAAATTTTATAATGACTAATGACTAAAATGACTAAAACACTAAGAAACTTGCCTAAATACATCTAACACTTTTAATGACTCAATTATTAAATCTTGGACCAACTAGTATAATGCAACCTATACTTATGACATTACACACTATACACTTTTTATAAAACTATGAGAAAATTTGATAATTAAGGCTTGACTCTTATTGACTTATGACAAGTACAAACTTAGAAATAAATTCTAACAACCTTAATATAATAAAAAATAAACTTAACATTAAACAATTTAACATTAATAACTAGTTAAGATATACTCCTTTGGATATAGATTTATATGAAACTTTGGATGATGTCAATGGAAGATAAGTAGATATTATGCATGCATGGATGTAACTATCATCAAGTGGATCACTACCTAAATCTCCTGATCTAAAATTTGGCATTTGTTTGCTATATAAATGTTCAAATGACATTGACAAATAGGAGATCCAAATCATATAGTATTCTTTCTATGTGGTTATTTTATGGTTGATTTTAGTAGTAACCACCATGTACAAGACCTTAAATTTCATTTATAACCTTAAGGAGTCCTCAAGTCATAATGGTGAAAAATAATTGCATGATATGGTAGAGAATATCAACTATGAAATAAAATGGAGCAGAGACAAGTAAATCAATGATGATGACCGATAATTCAAGATAACTTAATTGCCTAGAAACCAATGCCAACTCATTAGTAAGAAATAAATGAGTCTTCAATAAAATATCATGGCTATTATGAACAATGAACAAAAATTGTGGGCATGGTGTTGAGCGTAGATGCAATTTATTAGAAACATAATGTGTGATTTTGAATAAGATGCTCATGAATATATGAATCCACACAACAATATTGCTTTGAACTGGTTATAAAAAAAATTGTTCATAGATGATGGCAACTCATATAAGCATTTGAATTTCTTCAAAATACTCTCATTTTTACCTACTTTGATACCAGATGATAATGTTTATGCAGTTTTAAGCAATTAAAAGAGCTAAACATAGATACAAAAATATCTTATAATAATACTAATAATATTTTTCTACATTAATTTCATTCAAACACACTTACATATGTATAGGGAATGTCTAACTTTTAAATAGGGAGATTCATATCCCTTCAAACTCTTAGCTAATGAACTAACTACCTATAATAACTTACCAGTAAACTAATAAAAACTATTATACAAATATATTATGGCTCACTATATATTCACTAAACTAACAAATCTAACCACAATCTATATAAAAATATTACAAACATATTAATATATTATTGTAACTAACAATAATAACGTTAAATTAATAATGTGACCACACTATACCTTAACAAGTTATTAGTCATATAATTGCATTATTCTAGGTTACTTATGTGTTTATGGAAGATTAATTAATATTAGTATCTTATTGTTGTGATTGTAAATATTTTAAAGTCATTTTTTTACATGTGGTCTATGTTTATTATCTCTATCCTCTCCTTTAATTTACGTGGGTTTCTAAGAGTTTCCCCAGGAATGTACATTGTATCATTTTGGGACACTAGAAATCTCCATTGTATAGCTCTAGAGTGGACCCTTGTGACCTTTTTTGGGTCTCCTATGTTGTGTTTTCCTATTTTTCATACTTTCTCACCTATTATCTGTTGGATTTCTTTCCAACAAGGTCCTAATTTTAATTTGATAAGTTTATAAATTCATAGGTGCATTAGTGCATATATGACATAAATCCATCCATCTAAATATGAATAGTGAAATCACTGACAAAGCAATCAATTCAATAATTTTTATAAAAATAACATCAAAAATAAATAATTTATTATTCCACTTGTAGACACCTAAATTTTAACACAAGTTCTTGAGCATGTCAAGTTTATCCTCTTTTCACTTTAATTAACTTGTGTACTTAACGTGGACCTATTTCGACACCTTAGATTATTTTAAGAACTTGTGAGGACCTTTTATTTTTTAATTTTTCATCCATCAACCAAAAAATTGATACTTTAGCTAAAAATACCCTAACCATATATTCAAATGGACCCAAACCCAAAACTTAGAACATATCCTTTATGTTAAAAAATGTCAAGTTAGGGTTATTCTTGACAAACAACCCTAACCCCTCTATGATGTTTGTAATCCTTGATTTTTAAAGGTCATTTTTAAAAATTAAACCATCCTTTATGTCAATGTATATGTTCTTAGGCTTCCAAGCATGCAATTTACCCTTTTTATATTGCTATAAAATAACATTCCAGGCACTCATTATTCTACTTGGAAATTTTAATACAATGGCTTATTTACACAAGTACACTTTGAAATAAAGTTCCCTATTATTTCCAATTATGACTCTAAGCATTACATGTAGTCCTTAGCCAAGTTACACATTTTTTCTACTCAACCCAATGCAAATCATGATCAAGCATTATACCCTTTTTATATTTTTACACATAGTCAAAGGAGAAATATTTCACAAAGCACTCTAGGTGGGAGAATTATATGGAGTGAATTCCCTCTTCAAAGTATTGGATGCGTAGGTAGTGTTCATTCATCATGAAGGTGATTTGGGTCAAATCATCTCAATTACACTATACTTTTTTTGTATTTATAGGTTTTCAATAATAACAAACTATATTAGGGTTTTAACCTTTCAAAATCTATTTGTAGCTCTTCTACCCATCTTCAGAGGTGAAATTTGTGAACACAGACCTAAATACAACTATCGCACAAGATTTTTCCCTAATTTCACTATTTTTTTCAAAGTGTCCAAAACATCAAGTTTGGGTCAATAATGGCAAACAATTCTTACCTTATTCTTCCATTTGTTTCATGTTTTGGATTTATGTGGGGATTGTTCCAATCTTTTATCAGTCAAATATAGTCAATAGGTAAGAAAAATCACTTTGTCATTTTTTTCATAGTTATCCTTGTGAAAAATTATTTCATTTCATCTATTTAAACATTTATTTTTGATCTATTGTTTAAAATTACTTTTTCAATATTCTTCCTTATTTCATTTAATTATTAGAAATAAGGTTAATTCTCCGTAATGAATTCTAATTTAGATAAAATATATAGTGAGCCCTCTTTTTTATTCAAGCATTATTTCAAACCCTAGGTTTAACTTAGTGTTCCAACCTTATTTTTAACATTATTAAATTTAGTTTTAGAGTTTCATATCTTGTCTCTGATTTCATCTTTTTTGGTTTAAAATTAAAATTTGCTTTACTTTTTTATTAAGGTTTCACCCAAATCTTACTGTTAGGGTTTCTATTCATAGATTTGTGGTATATTATACCCTATTTATCTCATATTTAATCCATAAAAACTCTATTTTTAAAAATATCATAGGTTTTTTATGGGGATATAATTAATTACTCTTTTTTTATAAAAATATTGTACATATGTTTTTTGAATTATAAATTTACTACTTTTAGTAAATTTTGGCTTAGGCGACAAAATGTGTACCTATTTTAAAATTAATTTCTAGTTTTTGTCATTTTATTTATTTTAATAAAAAATCTCTTTCAAAGATACCTAACATGTCTCTTGTAATTATTAATTCTTTCTTGTGCATATCTAAAAATTTCCCTTAGGGTTCTATCTTACTAGGGTTTCCAAATTTTTACCATTTCATTGTTTGTCATTATCTACCAACATATTTTCCATGTTATTATTTATAATATCCTTTATTTTTGGATTTCACATTGTACTTTTCTATTTCTTTGTTTTCCAAAAATATATGGCTATATTGGATAAACATTGATTGCTTCAATTTTTTCACAAAATAAATCAATCACAAGAAAAGATGCAATAATGCAATATTTCTTACAAATAAACTATCTTCAATGCCATTTATTATGATTATTTTAATATTTAATTATAAATTTTACCAATTACTACTAGATTACAAAGGGTATGGGTGACTCCTTTCATTCCTCCTCCTCGTAGACCTCAAGGTTATAATAGTTACCATCCCACCCCCATTATATGCCCACAAATTATATTGGATTCTATAGTCCATTTTATAAATAATTGATGAGGTAGGCCCCCACATCATCAAGGAAATCAACATGTTCCAACTCCACCCCATCTCTTCTCGCAGAGAAAAAACACCAATCTAAAGGGTATGATAATATGGATCAATTACAAAATACCATTTCAAGGATTTCAATTTTAGATTCATTAAAGAGTTCAAAAGTATATAATGACATCTTATATGATGCATTAAAGATAATATTGTTCTTAACAATATTCAACCTATTACTTTTTCTTCTATCATGAGCACTTTCAAAGATACTAATAAGATGATCAATTATGAAGATGAAGAGTTTCAAAAAAAAGATATAATCACCCAAAATGTCACACTTTTAATTCAAGTGGAAATAAAAATTAAAGGAATCATGTGATTTTTGATTGACTCAAGTTTGGGGGTAAACATTTGTAGTACTATTTATAAAAATATCTAGATATTAAAACTAATAATCTTCAACAAATAGATCAAACCATCAAAGGATTTGATGATTATTCAAGACAAGTTTTAGGAACAATCTCTTTAGACATTGAATTTGGACTTAAAATAGTCTCTACTTTATTTCATGTTATGCTTACTGAGTTGCATTACAAATTGTTTTTGGGAAGACTAGTGATTCACGTGATGGTAGAAATACCATCTACATTACACGTGTCTTAAATTCATGCCTGAATGATACTCTTATAAATTTATTGTAGATGATTATCCTTTCAATTTTTTTAAAAATTAAACCATTCAATTGGATGCACTAACTATCATTCCTCCTCAAGTTATTCCTTGGAATCAAAAGTTCATGTATGAAATTGGAGAGTCGAGTAGTAGCAACAAGAAAATAGACCAAGAATAGTTAAAAATGGATCAAAAAAAATTATTCAAAACATGTAAGGAATTTGAGTAATTAAAATTTAAACCAAAGTAGATACAAATATAAATTCAAACTTTACAAAAATAAAATACAAAATTGCATAAAGAATGTGTGTAAAACTAACAGTTGCAAATTCATAAGTTATGAACAAATAATATGAGCAAGATAAGTTAAAAATAGAATAAAAAAGTATACAATTATAATAAAAATGCATTAAAATAGAGCATCAAGACAAAAAATATCAACAACAATCTTTTCTTACTATCCCTTTATTGGTAAATTTAGAAGTACAATATGGTCGTGTCTCTTATTATGATAGTGATATGATGAAGCAAACATGGTTAATATGAGAGATTATATAATAAGTTGTTTAAACTTCAATACTTTAGATGAATATCTACTGAATTATTTATTCACACATATTTCCCCAAAGTTTTACCGAGATGAGTCAAAATAATTTAATATATAAAAGTGAAATTCAAATGATAAGTAAATGTTAGGTATGGCTAAAGAGGATAATGTTAGTAATTATTGAAATAAAAATTCTTATATAGAATTTGTGAGAAATTTAGTGAATAACATGGAAATACCAAATACAAATGTTTCATAGTTATTTCAAATCATGCCACACCAAGATACACCCACAATAATATTGTAAATGCTATTGGAAAATAAGTTTAAAATATTACTTGCTACTAGACATCGATCAACAACACATCTTTTTCATATGGAAGGTGAATTATTTTGTGTTTATAATAAAATCATAGGACATGATACACATAATTTTAATACATTACAATATAAAATTCAAAATTATAAGCATGATGGAATTATCATATCAATACAAAATAAACAAACATGTCATACTAAAAAGATTTTAAAATAATAACCTACAACTATAACAAGTAAAAATGGTTTTAGAAAAATAATTTAACCATCATAATATATGCAAGGAGCTTATTTCAAACATAATTACATTCATCTTACTCAAAATTTTGAAACTATTTATAGTGTGAGAGGATTATAAAAAATTGGATATACTATCAATTACTTACACCATAGTGTAGATTGTAAATACGCTCATGGATAAATTATATATCTATGTCTTATGGGCCAAAAAATTTCATACATTGTGTTATAATTGTCAAAATGAAAATTACTTACATGAATTCATTTACTAATTAATACCAAATCAACAAACTAAAACAGACTCATGCATCAAATGACAATTACCAAAACACGAAAATGTGATAACGGAGTTCAGCTCAACAATTGATGCCTACATCTTCAAGTTCTCCAAAGGAGTGGACCATTTCCATTAAGGGTACTTCAAACACCTGGAAACAATAAACAACTTTCTTACAAGTTGATCTCTCTATGCAAAAATTCACCTTCACCGTGACTGATAATCAAGCCCGGCACCTTCGAATTCCCCGAGTCTTCACACCTACAAAGTTGCTTCAAAAGTCCTAAAAATCTCCAAAATGGGTTGAAATATACTCCTCCAATATGAAAATTGGATAAAAAGAGTATTTATACTATGTATTATGGCCAGAAAATGGATAAAAATCCATTACATGAGCTTTCCCAAAGCTTTTACAAGTCTTGGCCTCTTAAAAATAAAAAAACACAGTCCAAAAACTTATTACTTCAAGTAGAAATTAGTCCCTTTTATAACACCTCGACCTCCATGGATGAAGTGGTCAAGGCCTGTCCCTTTTGGGTGGTAGGTCAAGGGTTCAAAACTGGCTGCCCTTTCTTTTAGGCACCTTGCATGCATTTGAAATCTTCTTTCCCTCCTTTTTAGGCACCTTGACTCATTTTTGGGTGCATTTTTCCCACATGCATGGATTTTTAGGATATGTATAGGCTTTAACAAGGTATGTGCCTCCTTGTAACATGTTAACACCCCCCTTTAGGTACTTAGCTAGCATGCACGTTGGTCAAAACACCAAACATGCACCATTAGACTTAGTCCTTCCTTCAAATTCGCCACCTTGCTCACCACCTTGGTCAAAGAGCTTATCTCATGCTGTCACGTGGCATGTTGATGACGTGAAATGTCATTGAACCAATTTTTTTGTAAACATTAGCATTTTACAAGTGTCGACCTATGATAGGTCCAAATGTCAAAACGTCCTTGAAACACATGCCAAATGTCGCAAGTGACATTTTTTGACAAATCTTTAAATGGCCATAACAGGAGCTCTCGAACTCATATTTACACTCCAAAAAAAGCATTAGAAAGATCTCAACGAGCTCTATAGTGTGCCACCACTGAAACTCTGACTTGAAACTATTATCAAAATCCAATTTTTGATCACACCTCCCTAATAGAAGGCTTTTGGTCTCCAAAAGTCCAATATCCCTTGAAATCTTATAACTGGTCTACTACATCCATGAAAATAGGACCCAATCATAGCAAGAGGTATAAACAATTACATTTAAATGATTCACAATAAAACTGAAAAAATGCCTAATCTAAAGGCATGAGTAAGTGAATCTACAACTGCCAAAGTGATTACAACATACCAAAACTGTCTGCCCAAATGTCACATCCTATAAAGTGGTGAATTGCCAAAAATTGAAACAACTCCCAATGTAACTGCAAGACAAGTTTATAATGCCAAAAACATACAATAAATGTTGTGGACTTATTGCAATACAATGCCCTAGTATGGGACTTATATGCTAAGCAAATGCAAACAACCAAAAGTGTGTGCTTCCTAACATCTAAACATGCCCAAAGGGTCTTAACAATGCATCTATACATCCATGTGCCAAAAATAGATACATTCAAAATAGTAGTCAAATAAGTGTTGCAAGGAATCAACTCCACCTACAACATGCATTCTACTATATCTCCAACTGATCAAATGATTTCAAGTCCTCTAGACAACTCATACAACATAAATAGGAGATTCAAAAACTTAGAGTTATCAAAAATTCAGAATTTAAAAACTTCATATGATAAACCTGTCTTGAAGTGTTCCCACCAACTCTAATCTACATCTATCAAAGCTTATTCATTCCCTTAGGTGAATTCATAACCATGCTTTACAAAAATAATGTAGTGATAATCCACTTAACCATTTCTTTCTTCCTAGTGAAATTGATTGTCTTAGTGTATTCCTTAGTAATTGCATATTGTTGACTTAACCTCTTTAATGGATTTTCACTTGTAGGTTTTACCTTATCTTGGGTTGTATTTTCAACTGAATTATGGATTGAATTAGCTTCATTAACCTTAGTGAGAGGTTTGTAAATCATCTTAGTTCTAACATTACTTGAATGTGAAGATGCATGAAGCTTAAAACATCTATCAATCCTATGTCCACTCACTTTACAATGAGTGCAAACTTCCTTCTTAGGTGAGGGTCCCCTTTTTCCAATTCCAATATTATCATGAGAATGGTCGTTCAGACATGCAATCTGCTTCAACAAAGCATTTCATTTCCAACAAGTCTTAGCACTATGGTTATTCATCTGACAAAAAGTGCATGGAAATGATTGCATTATCTTATATACATTATATCCAAACTTCTTAAATATATCAATTGGATCAAAAGATTTAGTGTAAGAATCAGGAGGTGGAATCTCAATACCTCTTTTACCTTTACACCTTTGAACTAGTGGCCTAGAACCTTCGCTATTGGAAGCTCATCTTCCTTTAGCCATGGATAAAACTTCTCCATCATCCACCTGCACACTAGTATAACCCAAACCTGCATGAAGAGGTCTATGCTCAACCTGAATTAGGTTAGTTTTACCTTGGTTATCTCTACCAAGTCTTCCTCCATTATAACCCATTTTAAACAAAAATTTAGATCTTATACCCTTAGTGTATCTTTCAAAATCACCAAAAACAATATTACTAGAATCTAAATCTAAAATGGTAGAAGAAGATGAAGATTCCTATGGTGAAAAACTTACACTGCACTCAATCATAGTCTCTACATTTGAGGTTGAAGGCTTTACCTTTTCACACTCACCACATTGCAATCTAATCAAGAGCTCATCCTTGGATTCAAGCTCCGATTTCAAAATTGCAATTTGCTCTTCAAGGGAATAGAACTTGCATCTCAAGAATGCATTCTCATCCTGAATCTGGCTATTGATGCTTTCAAGATCTTCCATCTTGGATTTGTGTGACAATTTGCCCATGTTTTCCTATAGACACACTGATTCCACAACTTCACACTGTAATCTAATCAAGTGATATTGAAAACCAATAAACTAAAAGCAACTGTCAAAACTCAATCAGAAGCTAACCCAACTTTCTAAATTTTCTAATACCAACTTGATCCATAAACTACACTAATATACTCAAAGTGAAATTTTAAATATGAATACTAAATTTTTCAAAACTTAATAAATTCTCAAAAAACTCAAAAGAACTTGCAAAATGTTTTGGCATAAAACATTCTCGGTGCTTGGACCAGTTTTGTTTTAATAATGTTGTGTTATAATTGTCAAAATGAAAATTACTTGCATGATTTCATTTACTAATTAATATCAAATCAGCAAATTGAAACAAATTCATGCATCAAATGAAAATTACCAAAACATGAAAATGTGATAACATAGTTCAGCTCAACAATTGATGCCTACATCTTTGAGTTCTCCAAAGGAGTGGACCATTTCCATTAAGGGTACTTCAAACACTTGGAAACAATAAACAACTTTCTTCAAGTTGATCTCTCTATGCAAAAATTCACCTTCACCATGACTGATAATCAAGCCCGGCACCTTTGAATTCTATGAGTCTTCACACCTGCAAAGTTGCTTCAAAAGTCCTAAAAATCTCCAAAATGGGTTGAAATATACTCCTCCAAAATGCAAATTGGATAAAAAGAGTATTTATACTATGTATTATGGCTGGAAAATGCATAAAAATCCATTACATGAGCTTTCCCAAAGCTTTTACAATTCTCGACCTCTTAAAAATAAAAAAACACAGTCCAGAAACTTATTACTTCAAGTAGAAATTAGTCCCTTTTATAACACTTCAACCTCCATGGCTAAAGTGGTCAAGGCCTATCCCTTTTGGGTGGTAGGTCAAGGGTTCGAAACTAGCTGCCCTTTCTTTTAGGTGCCTTGCATGCATTTGAAATCTTCTTTCCCTCCTTTTTAGGTGCTTTGACTTATTCTTAGGTGCATTTGTCCCACATGCACGGATTTTTGGGATAAGTATAGGCTTTAATAAGGTATGCACCTCCTTGTAACATGTCAATGCCCCCCTTTAGGTGCTTAGCTAGCATGCACATTGGTCAAAATTCCAAACATGCAGCATTGAACTTGGTCCTTCCTTCAAACTCACCACCTTGCTCACCACCTTGGTCAAAGAGCTTATCTCACGTTGCCACGTGGCATGTTGATGATGTGACATGTTATTGAACCAATTTTTTTTTAAATATTATCATTTGACAATTGTCAACCTCTAATAGGTCCAAATGTCAAAACATCCTCGAAACAAGTGCTAAATGTCGCAAGTGACATTTTTCAACAAATCTTCAAATGGCCATAACAGGAGCTCCCAAACTTAGATTTACGTTCCAAAAAATGAGTCAAAAATCTCTCAACGAGCTCTATAGTGTGCCATCACTAAAACTCTAACTTGAAACCATTATTAGAATCCAATTTCTAATCAACTAGGCAATACATTTTCACATGTAGGATGAACAATCCACATACCACATGATAGTAAAATGATCAAGATATGGATGGAGAAGATAAATATTCTATGTAATTTTACAAATTTAAATAATTCCATCACAATTAGGATAATCTACTAGATTATTGTTGATGAAAACAAAATTTTATGAACATGTAAAATAATTCAAAACATTAAAATCTAATTCTAGATAGTTTCTTGACTATTGCATCATGTTCTACTCTTGATTTCAAATTATACCATATTATACAAGTTATCTCTCTACTTACATGAAATGGTACTGGTAAATTTGATTTTTTTTCCAAGTTTAAATGGGTGTTCTTGTCCTCAAATTTTCACTTAGAAATATAAAATAATGCACACATAGTCTTAATACTTCCAATTTTTAGTTGTTTTAGTCAATTTTAGTAAGTCAATTAGTGCTTAATAATGATCAAAAATTCTCTTTCTATGCTACATTGCTTATACATATGATAAACCTTGAAAGAATACATTTGATAAAATGAGGAGGTACAATTAGTCCTCTGTATACATTTCTTGGTCTCCTATAGATTTTCAAAAAGACAAATCACATATAATGGGGGGATCTTAATCATACATGACTATGATATCATTTTATAGTTCACCATAGATTGACTCATGTCTCTAATTGCTCAATCCTTCTCATTTTTTTCTAATTTTGAACCTTTGATTGGAAATAATTTATACTATTTTTAGTTTTTAAATTCATAAAAGTACAAAAAATTTAAAAATGTAAAAAACAAAAAAGTTAAAAATATTCCAAAAATCTAAAATTAGGAATTGAGCATGATTATATGTATATTTTACATCATTTTCATATTTTATTTATCTCATTATTAGTAGATAACATGTTATTTTTATATCACACATGCAAATTTCACTAGTATTGATGATTGTTATGCATGATATAAAAGTTGTGCAAGGATCAAGGTGTTAAACTTGATTCTAATCAGTAGCCTTGCTAAACTAATGGAATATCATCCATAGGTGATAACATATGCAATTTTTATCATTATATAACATATATAATATTGAGTTATACATTATTTATAAATGTCTTTTTTAACACCTCTATTTTAAATTGTGTATGGATATGTTAATTGATATGATATGATCACATTAAATATGAATGGTTTAGAATAAATTTATAGTTATATATCCCATTGATGCTATTTTTTTGTACATAGTATACCATATTTTGCCTCTCTATAATGTATGGCCCTTGGCCCTCGTGTGCATTTTTTTTAACATTTCCATGAGATATTTCTTGTTGTGTGTGACATTTGAACATGTCCTTTACTTTGGCCTTTATCCCTGTGTTGTGTGTTAAAGTTGAAAATGTCCCTTATTTGATACATCATTCATATCATTTTTGTTAAATTTCATATTTTATGACACTTGAACATTTCCCTCGTGTGCAAGCCTTGGCCTTAGTTGTTTGAAATTTCTATCATTGTGTTTGTGTACCTGTTGAGCATGTTGAGTTTTATAAATGCCATGATCCATAACATGCACCACTAACACTAATTTAATAATTATATTAGATTCACTAATACATTTATATAAGAATTTCCTTATGAGTTACATACATGATTCAAATAACACATATGTTACTATGGTAGCATAGTTTTCACATATGCTATTTTTTTTAATGATTACATCTTACTACTCATATTGTAAGTTCAATTTTATTTTGATATGAATGAATTTTAGGTTCAAATCCATCACCTCAAATTGGGGTCATTTAAATGGGATTTTCATACATGAGTTAAGCCTTTTCAAAAAGAAAAAAAAAGTTTTAGCCCAAATATAGTTGAAAAAATCTTAAAAATTTAGTCATTGGCACAAATTATGGGGGCATGTGACATGAATATGCACTCCTATTTCAATATCAAATTAAAAATTCACATGTTTGGATTTAATAATATAAGTTTATTCACAACATTAAAATAAAATTCATTATTGGCATCGACATATAATTATATATTCTTTAATTATAGTGGGGGCATGATACAAATTCTTACACATTGTACCTTTTTCAAGATTTATAAATACTACTTACTAAGATAAAGACATGGTAGGAACATATATTTAATCCATTATATTTTGATCATATTGATGAATAAATATACAATTGAATCTATAAGCTATCTATAATCTTTGATTCATTTTATGCACATAGTGCATAATTTGTATATTACTGTGCACTCCAGCATTATGTCTGTGAATCCATTTTGGATACCAACTTGTTTTATGTCTTGGGTTTAAAAATACTAAGTTAAATTAATATTTATGTGTCCCTCAATGGGTGGTATTTCTATCATAAAATTGAAATTTTGATTTGAGGTTTTATTGCCATCAAATTCTCCATTAGTTCAATTAAGGAACCAAGTTTTCTCCAAGTTCTTCATGGGAAGCATATTTTCTCCAATGCTTCAAGAAAGCATCATATTCAAGAGAAGTCACAAAATAAATTATAATTTAGAACATTTAAGGTGTATACTTCCCCTTGATCTCATCACAAATTAAATCATGGTCAATTATTCAAGGAATTTATAGATGTTTACACACAATCAAAAGATAAATATTACAAAAAGAACTTTAGGTGGTAGAAATATGTGGGATTGAATTCCTTATTTGTAGTATTGGATACAAAGGTAACATTAAGACATCATGGGGCTGTCTAGGTTTATTGAAGTGCATTTACACTACATTACACCATTGGAATCCTTGGATAAACATGAATTGTACTTAATGTTTTGTTTTCTAAATTATACACAAATTATAGGGCCTGATAGTAATCAAGCTAAGGAGGACATAAGATGAATAATAAATCCCCATAAATGTCCCTACCATATTATGGTTTTGAAAAAAGAGATTGGTTTCCTAGGAATCTCTATATATTTTAGGAAAAGTGAGAAAGTTTCTTGGAGCCATGAAATTGATGAATATGTTTGTCAAATAAGTTTTCACACACTTTTCATTTACTAGGGTTGACCTCATATTTTTGGGAAAGGTACTTATCTTATAGATTCAAATGGTTTTGGGCATAATCTATGTTTGACCATATTTTTGAGATCTATTTACCTCAATGTTTTGACCTATTATACATTGTCTACTTGTGATGATTATCTCGAGATTCAAGAAAAAACAAATATTCATATTAAACCCCACTGTTATTATTTCTTATTATAGAAATAATTATCTATAGAGTTAAATTTATTGTTTTAGAAAGTCTAATTAAATTTAAGTGCAATTTTTATGAATAGACTTGAAGTAATTTGATTAATATCCATTTATTTATAAAATGACAAAGGCGTCATTGAAAATATTCATTAATACGGATTGTCTCCCTTAAATGTAACCCCTAGTCTTTCTTCTTCTCCCTTGGTAAGGAAAATAGTTTTTTTTTTGTTTTTTTTTTGTTTTTGTATTTTCTGATGTGAAGTTTTAAGTGGTTATAGGGAATTAATATGCATACATTTAGAGTTCCATGAAATTTTCATTACCATGAAAGACAAGCAAACTTTCTCTACATAGACAATTATGATCCAATTTGTGGACCAGAGGAATGTAATTGTAAACCTTTCACAACAATGAAAGTTGTTCAATGGTGGCCAATAAATTGAATTACAAACAATATAAAAGTGATGTTTACCCAATTTATTTGAAAGAGAATCTGACATACAACATCATCCAAATTGAAAGACATCAAACTATTCAATGCTAATAACATAAATATTGTTAGTCAAACTATTTAAGAGATAGGCATGTCCCCATATGTTTGATAAGAAGAGGAAATTCATTCAAGAAAGGAATTTTTTATATTACTTAATATTAGTGATAGAAAAAAATTCTCAAATTATTTAATATGCATATATCATGATAGAAATGACATATATAAATGTAATATTATAATATCTGATGTTTAATTCAAAGGTCATCATATAAATAAGCCCATACTAATATCATGATAAATCATGGATCCCATATAAACATGAGTCACTGTAACATCCACAATGAACTAAAATTATAGAAGCATGTTGTCTTGACATCACATATAACTTACACTTTCCTTTGTCATCCTACAAGACTCCCTTATTTGTTTCTCTTCCAAATGACCCACCTATATGGTTTTCATGAATTTCCACCTCCATCCTCTATGAAACTCTCTACCTTATTTTATTTAAAGACAAAATAAAAAAAATTTAATTACTCAACTACGAAGAATGAAAAACCCATTGATTCAATTATTAAAGGTAAGCCCTGTACTACTAATCTCCTTAGTCCCCTTCATAGTGGAAAACTATGATGAGAGTGAGAAATAAAGTGAGGAGGAAAACCTAGGGTGACAACAATCATGTGGCCCCCAGTGATTGTATGACTTCAAGGATTTTGTAAGAGGATAACAATAATATATGTAGTAATACAAGAAGTAGGACATACCCTCCCATATATGATGCCAATAGCTGAGAATAATGCATATATAATGACATCACATTTTTTTGGGGTAACTTGGGGTTTTTTAAAGAGGAAGAGTGAAATTTACCTCTCACACCTTACTAAAATCCCATGACCACTGCCCCATCTCACATTGTTTACTCGAAGTGTTAAGCAATAATAATATGATATTTTTGGTGGAGGTGATGGCATAAAATGAGGTGGTGTGCTCCTTTATATGGCATGACAATGAATTATGTATGGAGAAACATTTATACTTAAATAGTGGTAAATCGATGGGGAAAGACAAAGCCGTATAGATCATGAAACTAGTGGAAGATTTAAAGGTACATTGAGTAGTAATGGTGAGGGGCAATGACTAGGTATTTAAGTGATAGACTTGAAAAATATAATAGATACAATATATAGTATTATATAATATTAAATTATAACTAAATTATATTTATTATATTAATAAATATAAAATTAGCTATTGATTATAAATATAAAATATATATACTAGTAGAAAATTATAATATCATATATTTTGTATTATGTTTACTATAATAATACCTAAAATAATAATATTAAATGTCTATAATATTTTCAGGAAAAAATAAATATGAAATATTATTATTAGATTATAATTTTTTTTATTTATATAATTATTACATTAATATATGTTATATATTAGAATTATATATTTATAATTTTATAAATATAATATACATAATAATTATATTATAATATATATTATTATTATATTAAATGCATTCTTAACGATTCCCTATCTTTTGTTTCCATATACCCATGTCCTTGCCCTAGGTTTTAAAGCTTATATTATACACTTTTTTTAATTTAGAAAATATGAATGATAGCACTAGGAATACATTTAAGTGGGATTTAAGTTTTTTGTGCCACTTAAAAACTTCTTCAGTGTCTATGTGCCTAGTGCATGTCCCACATGTGCATGACTAACATATTTCTCAATACTTTATATAGTGTTCCCTCTGATCAAATATTGTCAATCTCTTATGTTGTTTAATCTTAGTAATTTTGATTTGGAGACTGAACTTATGGACACCATAACTTTTAATCCGTAACTCTATTTTCCCCAAATGACCATTTCAAAAAAAAAAATAGCCAAAACTAGATCTATATGGTTATGGATGTTTTCAAAACTATTTGGAGGCCATACTTGACCATTTTATGGTCCAAAAATTGATTTTAATATCTTTTGGAGATTTTTCCATTTTTAAAAATAACATGTTTATATACCTGAACATGAGCTTCAATTGAAATTCGTCCATTAGGTTCATTTTATAGTTTATAATATGTGTGGAGATTTTTAGGCCCATCTGAGCTTGCATGCAAAACTTACTAAAAATAGCATTTGAAAATTTTTAGAAGACAAAAGTTACTAAAAATAGTTTGGGTACATTTTTAGTGTATCTTGAAATTCCTTAGAATACTATTAACTATGGACTAAATTTATTGACTATATGACTACATTTGCATTTTTAACCCTAAAATTCATTCATTTTTGGGTTGACTATATAAAATGTAACACAAAATTTTAGACAAACAATCAAAAAAAACTTTTTAAAAATATAAGTATGTTATCTTTGATGTTGTTTTGTTCTTACTATGAATTATAGTAACATTTGAAGGCAATGTTGAATATATAACCATCATCCTAAATTTTCATGATAGGGTGGATCATCAAATTTAGTCCTTTCACCACCAACCCTGCATAGCTAAGATTGTGTTTTAGATAACCCATTTCAAACATATCTACACTAAATTCATTTTCCCTATACACCATGTTTTTCCACACTAGTTAAATTTGATATTGTATGTGAATGGGTATAATAGAATTATGTGTCTCACCATTTTTTTATTAACCATGAATTTATCTCTGATGAATTTTAAAGTTTGAGTTGTAAACATGTCCTCACATTCTTTATGTTTGACACTTGGCATTTTCTTATTTTCTTGGCACTTTATTATTTTCTTCAAGTTCTTTCTATGTGCATTTTCATATTTAGTACTTGTCTATTTGACTAAGGCCTTGTTTACGGTCCATTTTTTTTAGCTTTGTTCTTGGCCCATCCATGTTATTGATTTACTTATGGATGGATGACCCTCAACTTTTGAGTATATTTCTTGCTACCCCGAGGTACCCCCTAAAGCCTTAAGTCCCCATGATGTTTCCATGTAGTGGCATCTTAGGCCTTGGGATCTCCGAGGTCATTGAAAGATTTGGACATAATGGGTTCTCCCCACAACAAAGTCCCTAGGATGCTACTATGTGGTAACATCTTAGAACATCAGGGTATCAGGAGACTTTTGGGATATTTCAAATCCCTTTGAGTTTTGAGTTGTGAGGATCATCCCACATAAAATGATCATAAGGACCCAAGATCTTTTCTAATCTAGTATGTGCATCATAAGTCAATCAAACCCCATATCCCTGACATGTTTATAAAAACTGTGAAAGGAAATTATCAAAAGACGTAGGCACTTTTTAGTCAAAAACCAAAGGATTTGGGCACCAAGATGCTAAATCAACCCTTGATTTCCACATCCCCAAGATGATTCCATGTGACATCATTATGGGCTTTAGGATAATGGGGTTCTCCTTGTTGTTTTCATCTCCTCTAAATTCTTGACTCTCATAATGACACCAAGTGGCATCATTACAGGTCTCCATGAAATTGAGGCATTAAAAACTAATTACCACATTAGTTATATCCTCAAATCCCAATGATGATGTCATGTGGTATCATCCAAAGTATTTAGAGATTGGGAGTTTCATGACTATGTATATCTCATCTAGGTTATGCATCCTTATGATCATGCCATGTGGCATCATCATAAGGATCCAAAACTCCAAAGTGTCAGATCCCTAGGATGATGCCACATGGAATCATTATGGGGTTCTATGAATCTAGGATTTCCCATTTGGTTATCACATCCCCTAGATCCTTAGGTCCCATGATGATTCCATGTGGCATCATCTTGGGGATCTGGGTCATGAGGGTTTCTTAATTATGTAGATCTCCTTTAAGTCATGTATCCCCAAAATCTTGCATAATCATGCACTATCTCTCCCACCTATGATAATAAATACATTATGGCTCAAGTTCAATCACGAAACTTGGATGTTCAACAATATCTGCAAACCTTAGCTAAAATACATACTTTTAACCATGATGTTCATACTATTTCCATAGATATTGAGTTAGAACTTGAATCTCATGTACCTCCAATTAATTATCTACTTCTTGAAACTCCTTGGGTTGTTCAACAAATCTTACCTCTCATAAATTCAAAACTTCCATAATCTTATATACCTCCTATCACATTAGTCACTTACCAGATTTTGTCCCTATCAATGATTCTAAAGATACACCTATTATCAATCAAATTAAATCCAATCAACCTTCCTCCATAGTTACACCTATTCCTATGATTACCCTTGATGTCAATGCCACAAATGTACACTAGCTACATTCTGAATACAATGGCCATGGTAACAAAATTATTGATCTTGAAGTATATGTAGAATATTGTGGACCTTTACCTATATTACCTAGTGATGAAGCCCTACTCGAGTTGTTCTTTGCCTGAGAACCTCAACTTCCTTGGCAACATAACAAACATGGGAATTTCAAACATAAGGCCCCTCATTTTAATAAATTTATTTCTAGCATCAATCCCAAAACTAATCCAATTTCCTCTTTTCCCAATGTGCCATATCATTTTCAAGATAAAAATGCTATGTTTATTAAAGAAACCATGAGAACAAAATATGGCACACCCTTATGTCCTTAACCTATAAAAGTTTCTTGATAACTTATGTTGATTGAGCATGATAATTTTAATCTAATATTAGATAAATATTGTGAGACTTTTTCTTGGTCATATGAGTATAGGCTTGCTATCGATCTTAGTATCATCGTGCACAACATAATCACATACCTCAACACCAAACTTGTTTAGTACAAACAAAAAAAAATTCCCCTTGAATTTACCACCCTATGCCATAAGTAAATTATCAAACTATTAAATTGCAAGTTTATTAAATGTTTGGACTATTTTGAATGGGTGTCAAACATTGTTCCCATTCACAAAAATGTTACCATGGTTATTCACATCTACATTAAATTCTAAAATCTCAACCTCGCTTGTCTTAAGGATAATTTTACATTACCTTAGATGGATGCCATCGTAGATTCCACTACAAGATTAAAAAAAATTCTCCCTCATGGTGGTTTTTTAGGCTATAATGAAATTCATATCACCCTAAAATACCAACACAAGACAACATTCACTACAGAATGGGGCACCTGTTATTATGTTAAGATGCCCTTCGGCTTTAAAAATAATGGATATACTTATAATTAGGACATGACCCACATTTTTCATGATCTTATACATAAGATTATAGAAACCTATGTGGATGATCTCATTTCCAAATCCAACGGTCATAAAAACCACCTATCTGATATAGCCATAATCTTCGATCGACTAATCAAGTATAAAGTTAGACTCAATCCATTCAAATGTGTCTTTGGAATTACATAAGGTAAATTAATATGATTATTATTCTCTCATTATTGTATTGATGTTAACCCCATTAAAATTAATTCTATATTTAACATTCTTATTCCTCACTCCATCCCAGACATTCGTATTTACCTCTACAAGCTGAGGGAAATCAAATAATTCAACTACAAAATGACACATCACATATACTCTGTTAATTAACTTATTAAGAAAGGTAATGCTTTAGAATGGATTTATCTTTGTCATAAGGAATTTGAAAATATAAAATAATAGTTTTTGCATTTGTATACCCTTCATCCACCTTCCAATGATTGTCTTTTAATTTTGTACACTTCTACTTTTGTATCAGTTGGGATAATGCTTGCCCTGTAAGATGATAGTGGAAGAGAGTATATTATTTATTATATTAGTTATGGCCTCATAGATTATGAAAAACATTATACCAAAGTAGAATTTTATTGGCTTGCTATTTATTTCACAGCTAAAAATATTTATCACTACATGCTCTATCAAACAACCTATGTCATCATTTATTCTGATCCACTTTTTCTCTAAAGCGTTTCTCCCTAGACAGAGAATTATAAAGTGGATGGTTCTATTAATTTAATTTTACCTTCAAATAATAATTTAAAAATATATCAAAGTGAAAGTTATTTCTAACCAACTTATATAAGAACCCATACGCACTACCAATCATCTTTAAAATAGTCTCCTTGATGAAAACACTCTCTATATTGAATATCTCAATCAGGCTATCTCTCTTAAACTAAAATTTCATAACTTCATTATTGATTTATAAGAAACTAATCAATAATATACCTATATCATTCCTAATACTAATAAATATAAATTAATTATCAAAGAGCTTCCTAGAGTCATCATTGATTTACATGAAGACACTTATATCCTACACTTTGATGGCATCAAATATCTCCAAAGAGTTGGGGAAGGTTTTATTATAACTAGTCCTCATGGTAAAATAATCCATTTGGAATTATGGCTCACCTTTGATGTCACTAATAACATGGTAGAATATGAAGTGTTAATCTTAGGAATGAAAGTGGCACTTGATTTAGATCCTCTATATTTTCATGCTTTAGGTGACTCCCAAATTATATATCACCACATTAATGGTGATTACCAATGTTGAAGTGAAAATATTATCACTTATCATCAAATGGATACCACACTCATAAAATATTTTGCCTCTTTTACCATTGATCCCATTCTAAGATACTAAAATTCTATTACTAAATCTCTTGTTTCTTTGGCATCCATATTTCATCTACATAAAGTTCTTAGTGATTCCCAATTTCTTATTCAAATAAGAATGACCCCATATTTGATCCAATCAAAATATTAACTTATTTTTCATATTGAGGCTATCACTATTTGATAGAGTCCATGGTATAAATACATTATAAAATTCCTCAAATATCAAACTTATCCTCTAAACACATATTCTTGTAAAAAGACTAGAATCTGAAAACAAGTTTTTAAATATGTATATTGATACAATATCCTTTATTAATGTAACACATAAGGTACAATGATATGCTATGTAATGAAAGAAGAATTCCCTTCTCTCCTTGAACAAGCACATGAGTGAATATATGATGGTTATTATAGTACATATGCTACAACACATAAATGCCTATAGATGGGATACTTTTGACCTACTCTTGAAAAGGATGTTATCGATTTTGATAAAAAAATTTAGTCCTTCCTAACTTCATGATAATTTAATTTATTCACCACCAGATGTGCTCCAAATTATGGAATATACTTGGCAATTTTATATATGGGGATTAAATCTCATCACCAAATTAGCTTGGTCATAAGATGGGCATTTTTTTCTCATCATGCCTACTAAATATTTTACCAAATGGGTAGAAAGCATTCCTGTTGTCAACATTGTAGGAACTAATATTTATAAATTTATCCTTAACCAAATCATTTATCATTTTAGATTTCCCCATAATATCATTTTTGATAATGGTGGCAATATCAAGAACAAGGATGTGAAGTAGTTATATTTTAAATTTAAAACATCTCATTAATTTTTCACTCCTTATTATCCATAATACAAAGGCTAAGCTGAGGCCACAAATAAAATCCTTCAAAATACCATGCATGAAACCCATATAGATTGGAATCTTAATTTATATCCCACACTTTGGGCCTATCATACTAGCATACATACTACCATTGGGGCAACACCATTCTCACTAGTCTATGGTTTTGAGTCTATCCTACCATTAAAAGTTAATGTTCCCTCCTTATGTATATCTCTTCATTGTATCCTTCTTGATGAATAACTATGTGAATCTCACCTTCATCCTCTTAATATTTATTGATAAACACCATCTAGCCACTCTATAATATAATCACCAATATAAGGCTTGTATTACCAAACAACATAAAAAAAGGTTAAAGTCCATGCTTTTAATGTTGGTGTTCTAGTCCTTAAATTAGACTATACCAATGATAATGAAGTCAAATATGCCCAAAAATGGTGGGGAGCTTATTTAGTGAAAGATATATTTGGTCCTAGCACCTATCACATCCAAACTAATTATAAACAATATTATAAATTAAAAATAGAAATGATAAAGAAAGTAACAATGAACCTTGGTGATATTCAAGATGCTTAGTTTGAAAATTTTATTTTGTGTTTCTTAAGTGATAATTTTAATATTCTACAAATAGAGTCAATTGGGTCGATGGGGTCTATAAAACCTATGTTGAAGAAGAATATATAAACATAATCGACTGGCTCTATTAAGAATGAGATATACTGAGAAGGGGGGTGAATCAATATATAATATATCTTATAAAATTTTACTTAATCAAATTTCACTTAACCATTCATTTAAGATATGCAATAAAACTGAAACAATAAACACCATACAAGATAGAGAGAGACACCAAATTCTAACATGGAAACCCAATGTGGGAAAAACCATAGAGAAAAATCTCAAGTATATGAATGAGAAACAACTCAAACTACAATATTTTCAAGAACTAACTTGTAGGAGAACTAACCCATTTGCTGAGCACCAACACAACTATTCATGACCACCAACCCATAGGAGCACCAACCCCTTTACTGAGCACCAACACAACAACCATTCATGAGCATGAACCCACAGGAGCACCAACCCCTATTGTATATACCACAGAACTATCTCTCAATGTTGTTTTCTCATCAAATGATAGCACATTACAATATCTCTTTTTTTCTCTCTTTTTCTCTTTTAAGCTAGATATGACAATTACAAACCATGCTCTCTTCCACACATTATAAATGGTTTCTCAAGCCTTTATTTATATCTTTCCAAATGACCTTTGGCATTCACTCTATGTGACCATTCAATCCTCATGAAAAATGGTGCCAAAATTTCATGACCTTTTGAATCCTTACATTTGAAAAGTCACATGGTGACCCTTCATGAGTAAATTCATCCTTTCTCCTTTTATGTTTATCTTGGTGACTTTTTGTATTCCTCAAAGTGTCCCTTCATGAGAAATTGTGCCCTTCCCCTTTTGTCTTCACTTGGTGACTCTTGGAATTCCTCAAGATGACTCTTTATGGGAAAATGTGTCCCATTCCTCTTTTGTCTTTACCCAATCACTCTTTGACTTCTTTATGGGCCCTCTTTTAAGTTTATGCAACCAAAAATATATTTGTTAATATTAAATAAATATTAACACACATTAGCCAAGATATGAAAATTAAAAACACCATTAAATGATATGGAGACTTTATCACCAATAATGCTAGACCTTTGACATCAATGTTAATATTTATAACTATCTCCCCCTTTGTCATTGATGGAAACCTCAAACTAAAACTGCCACATCCTAGAACCTCTACCACACATGCCAACCTACATATATACCCAAATTAAAAACCATATAGTAACTCCCTCTTACTATATCATCATGTACCTATTCCCTATACCTATTCCTATACCTATACCTGTACCTATCCCTATTTATACACTTCTCCCCCTTTGATATCAATAGTAAAGGGCATATCCTGGAGCTAACACTGAGCTCCCCCTCAACTAATGATGATCTTCAATGTCAGGAAGTAATAAAAAATACTACCAACTCCTCTCACAGATCTTTGAATGTGTCCTTTGGTCATGCCTTTGTGAAGATATATGATAACAAACATAAATTATTACCTATCCTTTGAGCATCTGCAATCAACTCATGAATCTTTTCTTCTAATCTCACAACCTTCTAAATGAAAATTTAATGTGTATCCATGATCACATATTTGACTTACACTTAAAAGATTATGAATAAGACCTTTTACATACATAACATTCTTAGTCTTGGTTCTACCATTATCCAAACTTAATGTACCTTTTTTGGCTATCTTGGTAGTGTTATTGTCTCTAAGTTTCACTATGCCACCATTAATCTTATTTAGAGTTATGAACTTTCTCTTGTCTCCTATCATGTGCCTCAAACATATGCTATCAATAAACCATGGTTGTTCTTCATTTATTGCATGTAGAGATGTCTAAACTAACATAAAATCTTCAGGTTATTTATTCTACCACAAATTTGTCTAACGTTTCTTCTTGATGAATGGAGCCTTAAAATTCTAATCCTTCTTGATTGACTTGAACAAGCTTCTAAAATGTCAGGATATGTATCCAAAATTATTGAACTTATAACATATTATGACCTCTTCATCAAATCTTGACATAGGAGTAAAAGAGTTGTGGCTTCTACTTGACTCTTCATGAGTTTCCTTCTCCTTGTTTATGAAATTGTTAGCTCTTTTTTGACATTTTGTTTTTTTATGACCATATCCATTATAATAAAAATAATAACCATGAAAATAGAACCTATTTTGATTTGTGTATCTTTGTCCTAATTGTATCTTGTTGCTCTGTTTCTTCCAGTCTTCTATATTCTTTACTTCTTCCCTTTTTGTTTCCTATTTTATAAAAGCTTCAGCATAGCTCTTTTTCTTTTCAAATCTGATACCTATCTTATCTGATATTGACTTTTGACTTTCCAATATTTTATTCAACATGTTAGTACTATCCTCAAATTTTGAATCATTGACTTCTTTATCATTGACTACTTTCTCAATATCTTCTTTTAAAGAGGAAATTTCATAAACGTACCATTCACATTCTTCACTTACTTTTTATAATTATGTTTTTAAACCCTTTTCATTCATTTTGGCTTCTCCAAAGTGTGCTTGTAGATCTTCAATTATCTCCTTTGACTCTTTTTCATTTTTCTCAATCTAACACTTCAATTTTTGATTCTTCTTCTCAAGAGATTTTAATTCTTATAAGGCACAAAAGAGTTATTCTTCTAGATTCACCTTGGCTTCATCCTCACTTTCATCATTTTCTTCTTCTTGATCATCTCTAATTTTACTTTTGGAGGCATCTTCATTGTCACCATTATTATTATTTGGACATTTATCCTCCAAAGAACCTAACTCAACCTACAACTGATTACACTATTCTTCTCTTGATTTCAATCTTGAATATGCAACCTCTAGTTGATTCTTAAGATCTTGAATAAACATCTTATTTTATTTTTCTTCTATATCCAACATAAAATCCAAGATATGTACATATTCCTTAAGAGCCTCGACCACAAATTTTAACTCTTGATTCTCTTTCTTTAGATGCTTGGCCATCATACTTTCCGTGATCTACCTATAGGCTATTAAACTCTTTCCAAAGGAGCCTGATCTAATACCAATTATTAAGCATGGGATATACTGAGATATGGGGTGAATCAGTATATCATATATCTTATAAAATTTTACTTAATCAAATTCTACTTAACCATTCATTTAAGATATGCAATAAAAATGAAACAATAAACACCACACAAGATAGAGAGAGACACCAAATTTTAACATGGAAACCTAATGTGGGAAAAACCATAGAGAACAATCTTAAGTATATGAATGAGCACCAACTCAAACTACAATATTTGTAAACATCAACTTATAAGAGCACCAACACAATAACTATTCATGAACACTAACCCATAGGAGCACCAACCCCTTTATTGAGCACCAACACCATAACTATTCATGAGCACCAACCCATAGGAGCACCAACCCCTATTGTGTATACCACACAACGATCCCTCAATGTTGCTTTCTCAAAAAATGATAATACATTACAATATATCTTTCTTTCTCTCATTTTCTCTTCTAAGATAGATATGGCAATTACAAACCATGCTCTCTTCCACACATTATAAATGGATTCACAAGCATTTATTTATAGCTTTCCAAATGACCTTTGTCATTCACCCTTTGTGACCCTTCAATCCTCATGAAAAATTGCACCAAACTTGCATGACCCTTCAAATCCTTGCATTTGAAAAGACACATGGTGACCCTTCATGATCAAATGAATCATTTCCCCTTTTGTCTTTATCTTGATGACTTTTCATATTCCTCAAAGTGTCCCTTCATGAGAAATTGTTCCCTTACTCTTTTGTCTTCACTTGGTGATTCTTAGAATTCCTGAATATGACTCTTCATGGGAAAATGCACCCCATTCCTCTTTTATCTTTACCCCATGACCCTTTGACTTATTCATGAGTCCTCTTTTGACTTTATGTAACCAAAAATATATTTGTTAATATTAAATAAATATTAACACACATTAGCCAAGATATGAACATTAAAAACATCATTAAATGATATGGAGCCTTTGTCACCAATAATGCTAGACCTTTGATATCAATGACAATATTTCCAATAGGCTCAACTATGTTTTCAAACCTATAAGTTGAAAGAGATAACTATGAGTAATGTTGACAAGGTCAACTTAGTCTACAATCCTATGGTTGAATAAGAGGATTGTGTCAAGCTAATCAATCCAGTTACATGTATTTGAAGAAAACTTAAATAGAGAATTAAAAATCAATTGGACCAATTGTGTGTTAAACATGCACATAGTTCGTTAGAGTATATTTATAGTTTTGAAATAGTAGTAAAAAAATAAAAACATATAACATGATGATAAAATGAAAACATGAAATAAAAACTACAAGGATTTGATTTACGATGGGTTCATCAGAATGTATACAAAGGAAAATATAGTTGGCCTATTGATCAATTCTAAATCAGAGAAGATAAATCCTACTTACACTTTCATTTGTTGATATATTTAGACATTCAAGATCATGATAAAGATTAATTTCCTAGACCTAACCAAGGGGTCCTTTAAAATAATAACATCACTATATAGGGTTCAAAAGCCTCTAGTCAAGAAACACCATGTAATAACTCAAGTTAGGTCCTATGTTTTCCTATTCACAAGTAAATGATAAATTAAAAGTAAATCTAATCTAGTGCTCACCAAAGCATGTGGCACAAAATGGGGATAATAAACAATAAACATTCAAAAAAGAACCCTACTCAAGACAATGTAGGGGTAATCATAAGTAATGAGAAAAAATACATACATTAACCATTAAGGACTATTTTGAATAATTTGGACTTATACCCACTAAAGTGGAGTGGAGAAAATTTTCTCCAAAAATAATTTTATTATATTCCAAATAAATTGGACTATTTCAAACCATTTGGGCATAGATCATTTCAAATTAATTGGACTATTTTGAATAATTTAGCCATATACCCACTAAAGTAGAGTGGAGAAAATTTCTTCAAAAATATTTTTTTCATAATCCAAATAACTTGGATTGTTTCAAACCATTTGGGCATATATCATTTCAAATAAATTAGGTTATTTAAAATAATGTGGACTTATATCCACTAAAGTGGAGTGGAGGGAATTTTATCAAAAAAAATCCTATATTCTAAATAAATTGGACTATTTAAAAGCATTTGGGCATAGATCATTTTGAATAAATTAGGATATTTCAAATAATTTAGACTTATACCCACTAACGTGGAGTGAAGAAGATTTTTTCCAAAAATAAATTATCTATATTCCAAAAAAAATGGACTATTTTAAACCATTTGGGCATAAATCATTTTGATTAATTTGAGCTATTTTGAATAATTTGGACTTATACCCACTAAAGTGGAGTGGAGAATATTTTCTCCATAAATATGTTTTATATATTAAAAATAAATTGGATAATTTCAAACCATTTGGACACATATCATTTTGAATAGATTGGACTATTTTGAAAACATGACACCCTTCTGATCTTTTAGGCCGATCACTGATCCTTTGATGTAACTTGTGTTACTAGGACATCTGGCACTATTTGACTAGATAAATTATGGATTAAAACATAATAAGAAATTAACTCACCTACTAATAATTCCCAAGGTTTCTTAGTCATAAATAATGTGTGAGGTTTGATGGATAACCATTAAATTTTGGAACCTAGGTAACATAGGGACTACAACTACATTCTCATCAGGTCTTTAAGGTTTGCATGAGTCCAAGGTAACTTGGAATCAAAAAATAAATTTAATGAGAGAGATACTTGAGAATTATTTATTGTTCATTGGGAACATATTCATGAGCAGGTGTCAATATAGTAATGGATCAACTTGGAAAATTTCAAGATAAACTAATGGAGTATCCACTTGCAAGGGGATTAGATTTGAAACTCGGACCTAATTCAATACTCTCAAGGCATTTCCAACTATAAATAAAATTTCACTTAACGATATCAAAGTATTACTAAATTAAAATTGATAAATTTGAAATAAATTGAACTACATTTGAAATAAGTTAGAATTGATTTTTATGAAATTGATGATAATGTTTATGACTAGAATTATAGTTTATAATCAATAAATACATTTGAAATAATCATATGATGAAGTTACATCTTTCTAAACAATGGTTCATAGTTGCTAGCTTGGATTTTTTACTTTCTCCCAAGAATGTGATGATAGACATCATTTTGATTCTCCAATACTTTTCATCTTTCTAACTTACATTTCTAGTATATCTAATTGACATAACATAATTCATTTTTCATTTTTGATTTGTAACATAATTTTGAGAATTACAATCAATGAACACCATGTTGGCAATTAAAAAATCATCTCTAAAGGTCCCTTTCAAAATAACTTCATCCAATTTATTTATGTTTATATTTAAGAGCTTATAATATCTTTCCCCCCAAAGCAAACATGAAATTTGAACGTGTGTAATACATGGCTTGAAGGAGTAGCCTCAAATTATTATCCTCTATCATTGACCAAATACCAACATGAGAAAAATACTATAGTGCCACCTTCAAAATTTCTTTGGAATGATCTTGAATGTAGTATGACATAATTTCTATTTTATAATCTTCTTTTTTTGCTCATATTATTCATTTACATATATTTTGTTTTGTGCATAACAAATAATAAGTCATCCAACCCCAAAATCAATAGTTTTTTAGAAGTCAGTTTTAGCTTCTCCTTTGAAATATTTGCAATTTGTTAAAAAAAATCAATCATTTATTAACAATATTATATTATAATAAATATAACATGAAAATTTTGTAAGAAAATATTTTTCATGTTACTAGATTGGTCATTGATGCACTTTTGATTTGCTTCATATTTTAACATATAAACATAATGCATTTGAGGTTATGCACTTTTTATTTGAATTTATTTAAATCTTATAAAGATTAATATAAAAACATATAAAAATAGATACATGTTTAGGAACATGTAACTATACTCATTATACATGGATGTACCATTTCTATTTCTATTTTTGTAGCATAAATATGCACATACATGTTCATATTCAATCCTTATAACTTGACCATAACTTGATAATATTCTGAAACTATCCTATTTTGCCATAACTCAATTCTCATAGACATTGATAGGAATTTAACATTGATCAACCAACATATATAATATTATAGTAATGAAATTATCAGCTATTCTTATGCATACCAATACATATTTATATGTTTATACATCCCATCACAATAAACAAAATAGGGTTTAATCATCTAAGACAAAGTTCACTATCACTAATTTTAAATGAATATACACCTATAGTTGAAACCCCTTCATATAATTTGAATAAGACACATCAAAATAAAAACTATTTAAATCAATAGCAATATAATTATTTTTAGCACAATATAGTTTATTCATTTCTTTTCTTATATCAAATAATTCTTATATCTAGCATATGTATATATATCTGATTACTTTGTGGGCGCGCGCGCGTGTGTGTGTGTGTGTGTGTGTGTGTGTGTGTGTGTGTGTGTGTGTGTGCCCTTTTTCATCAAAATATTCTTAATGTGAAATATAGTCTTCATTGAATTTATCACAATCATAATATTTTTTGTCCATTCAAAGAAATCATTTTTATATTGATAAAGATCATGGATACTCAGCATCAAAATTTATTGTATTGAAGACACAATATATAAAACATTGTTTTATTATAAATTGGCTAAATTAAATATGTAAACAACATTCTAATGTGTAAATACAACCACATTCAAGTCAACACAACAATAAAATGATCCCACACTTCCAAATCCCAAGTTGATGCAAGTCTACATTTTATTGTCTTCTACAATCTCCTATCCATGAATAAAAGTTCAATTGTAATGTTTTTCAATAAATAAATATAATTAATATATTCTAGTGTATTAAATTGTATAATTACACATTCATTGAAAGGGGTTTTCACCCTTTTTTGCCTTTTTTTAGTTTGTACAGGTGCACTCTTTCATTGAACTTTTGGTTCCTTATTCCTTCTAAGGTATTATATAATGTAGTAACTAAAAATTCTCATCATCAATTGATTGATATTTTTATATTAAAATGTGTCTTATTGTAGAGTTTTACCTTTTATTGTTTTCATGGATGCAACAAGCTATAGAACTATGTCATGGGTTGTTATGTTGGAGACACAAAGTCGTAGAGCTATGTTGTGAAATATTTTAATTGAGACATAAAAAGATGAAATATTTTGTTAGTATTATAAATAGTTGATAAATAAAAAATTGTATAATTATAAAAATATAAAAATAGGCATGATCTTATCTTACCATATTTAACTTGTAATGTGTCATGTTCATTGATTTGATTTTCTATTATTATTTTTCTTCCTTTGCATGCAATGCCATTAGTGCTACACACTAAAAGATTTCTAAGCTGTTAGGTCTGAAAAATAAAGCATACACACAAAAAGACTGGTAAGATGTTATATTTGAAAAATGAAGCATGATTACAAAATAAATTAAAAATGTTTTGCACTTGGTACTAATCGAAGCAGTTGTTCTTGTATTCATTACTCTGAATGTGTCAAATAATTTTGAAATTGAACATTAAAAATTGTTTATTCTTTAGTTTCTGTAATGCAAGATAAATTCCTTTGTAACTGTGTACAAACACACACTAATCCAACCCCTGTTTATACCCCTAGAACTTCACATGTATCTAAAATTTTGAAAGTAGAGATAAGTCTCTCCCAAAATAAGTTATCTATTTTATTTTTGAATGACCTTTGTATTTTTTGTCAACCAATCATTTAAAAATTTTCTACATCTTTGTTGATGGCAATATCTTCCTCTAATTTACTTTGTTGTGAATGGATTCAAGTTGAAAATTAGTGGGATCCTGAGAAAAAATGATCCATATAATGTGATTACAATTGAATCCATCACTATCTAGACCTGAAAGTATGACACCCATTTTTTACATGCAATGGAAATCACCAACGCACATATTTTTGAGAGTCCTGAATGATAGAAAAATGTTTAGGTTTGTGAATGATGAATAAATTGAAAGACCCAACAATAAAATTATCAATCAATGCCTAAAGAAATAGGCAAAGATGTTATTCCTTAAAAACTCAATGGCATTCAAAATATTAGTAAATATCAAATCAGTATTTACGCATTGAACATTGCACTAAAATATTCTAAAATGGATGGTCAAATACATGGGGGCCCATAATGGTAGATAAATATTTATGTATATGTCTCAAGAAGCTAACCTCCATCACTATGTAG
Source organism: Torreya grandis (assembly GCA_037957365.1). Taxonomy (NCBI): domain Eukaryota; kingdom Viridiplantae; phylum Streptophyta; class Pinopsida; order Cupressales; family Taxaceae; genus Torreya; species Torreya grandis. The sequence continues at coordinate 84,090 of JARHVA010003987.1, read as the reverse complement.
ATATTTCATCAATATGCTTATTGAATATAGAAATAATGCTTCCCAACTTTTTTTATTTTTTGAAATACCTTCATTCAAGACATATAAATCATCAAACCTTTTTGCAGAAATTATATAATGTTCCATTACCTCTTTACGTGTGATTTTTTTTCTTGCTAGCAATGTCAAATCATTTTTGGTGAAATAATATGCAATTTTTGATAATATGTTACTTTTTGGCTTCACACTTTTGCACCAAGTATCCATGGTGTTATATTCAGTGATTTTCAAGAAGGAAATAGACCCTTTTTCTAATAAATCTGCTTGTTCTATAATTTTTTTAATATTACATCCCTTAAATATTTATAAGTACTATTGTATCAATTAGATTTAAATCTTGTTTATATGAACTAGGTAAATTACCACTTTCAACCCAATCAAACACCTTATCAAAATAATCTCAAAGGATTTGTTTCATAAAAAGAAGACATTTCCTCTCCTATAGTTATTGTGATGAATAGTTCATTTGTGTAAACAAATGTTTATCTTGTTCATGTATTTCTTCCATATTTTTTTCTCTATTGAAATATTCTTCCAACCTCTGAGTTGGATAAGTTCACATGTAGAGTGAATTCTTTCTACAAATGAATCCTTATAAATTGTTTCATTAGCTTCATTATATTGGTTACATATTTTATGCACAATATGGAATGGAGTACAAGTTTTCAAAAATCTTTCCCTTCTAACAGAACATTCATTTATCAATGATAGGAAATTATATTCCTCCTCTGAAATAATTATATGTTGTGTTATAATTGTGTGTTGGCCATCTATAATTTTGACCCTTATGGTTGTTTTCTCCATCATATCTTTTAGGACTTTGTTTAATTCGATATTACATTAAGGGTTATTTAGATCAAAAGGAATTAAAAAAGCATCCTTAATTATAACCTCATTATGTTTTACAAATGAATGAATTATAGAATTCACCTCTCTTCCATTCAAATTTCATATTTCTATATTAACATCCCCTAATTCATAGATCTATGTAGGCATGTTCAAGGCATAATTGCTAGAGGAAATATACCATGTAGAGAACTCATTGTGTGTCTAATAAAAATTTTTTGTCAAAAAATGTGTATCAACCTTTTGTTCAATCTTATTTTTATCCACTGCTGTGATTAATTGTATATCCTCTTTCAAATTTGCATACAAATATGTTACCCTTTCTTGTCTTGATTTCTTCAATGTTTTTATGTCATGACTTCAGGGTATCTTAAATACATTTTTACATGGTGGTAAGTAGAAGAAGTTGCTTCCCATTGTTTATGTTTTTATTTCAACATATTTTGTATTCTAATGACCAAATTATCTCTATCAACCTAGGCATTTGAATGTTGTCATAGCTATTCAAATGAAACCCAAATGTTTTACAAGGAGAAAATTTATTTTTTGTCAATTCCATTTTACTTGGTGTAAATTTATTAAAATTAGCTATAGCACGATGGTAAATTCCCTCTTCTCCATTCCATACTTCCAGTTGGAATTGAAGGCCATCTTCAAGTTCATCCTTCTCACATGCAAGGATTATTCCAATTTGAGAGGATTATTTTCCCAATATAGTGCTAAACAAGAAAATATTTGTATGCATATTTGGTGGACTAAACATCTCAAAATGCCAATCAGAAAGAGGAATTTTGTCTACACCATAAAATAGAAAATGGTGATGTGGATTTAATTTTAGTTTTGGTACTTAAAATGGTACTATATCCAAATTCTCTTGGAGTGAGGCCTTCTTATGCATTTTAAGGTTAGGAATTCCTTTCTCGCCTAAAGAAATTCTACAAAGCAATTGAAATGATTTAAATATTGATCTTTTGTAAAATGCATGTTATATACTGCATCAGTTGATGAAATTATTTGTTATTAAGTAGTGATTAATTGTATATCAACAAATGTGAATCCTACACTAAAATACAAAATACATATTAAATATTTATAATATATACACTAACTCACACTTAAACTAATAATGTATGACCAAACTAAAAATAAATTATATGTAGAGAGACGTAAAAATAATTCAAATGGGATGGCCTGAAAGTTGACTATACATTTATAACATATCAAAAACCATCCAATATAATATGATGGGAAAAATAATAAACAAACATTTGTTTCAAAGGAGAAAGATGAGGGGGAATTATGTTTATAATATGTGTCAAAATGCCTATCAATATGTACTTTCAAGGTATCTCCTAATAGACACCTTTCAAATATGCACAAGAGTGAATTTTTCCTTTAAGGTATCTCTTAGGAGATACCTTCAAGTTAACCATGATGGTATTACAAGTTTATTTTAATTCCCTTGAAGGAATATCATAGGAGACACCTTGAAGGGCATTTTCATACATTCAAAGGGACATTGAATGTATCTCCTGATAGATACCTTCAACATGCATATGGGTAAAATTTTCCTTCACTATGAAATCACTAACTAGGTGATAACTTGATAACTTGAAGGGCCATATAATAATTTAAATATCATGCATTGATGATGATAGGCCATATATAATACTGTGCATTTTAGGTCCTCTTGTACACATGCGCTTTTTACCTAAAAATAGTTTAACATTTTTCCCTTGACCCCACAAATTGAATCGTAATAGTCTATACTTTCTTTTCCACACAGATAGTTTTCCTATAGTATCTTCATTTTGAATACGGCAAAGGATTTCCCATTATTTCTTATTCTCCATTGACAAGGAAAATAATAACAGATACAACATAATTTATATGTTTTTATATTTTTTGATATGAAGTGTTAAGTGGCTACAGGGAATTGATATGATCAAATACTTAGCAAAGTATAGACCCTATAGGATATTGATATTTTTAGATTTCTATGCATATCACATGTTTTAAAACTTTGAGTGATTGGGAAATTAATCCCATGCCATGAAAGACAAGCAAACTTTCTCTGCACAAATAATTATGATCCAAATTATGGACTAGAGGAACGTAAACCTTTCATGGAAATGAAACTTGTCCACAAGTTTTTCAATGGTGGCTAATACATTGAATTAAAAACAATATAAAAGTGATGTTTACCCAAATTCTTTGAAATTGATCATCTAAAGTGAAATATAAATGCATTGTCTCAACAAACTATTCAATTTTAATAACATAAATATTTTTAGTCAAACAATTTAAGAGATAGACCTATCCCCATATGTTTGATAAGCAAGGGAAATTCATTCATGGAAGGAATTTTATGATATTATAAAATATTGGTGATATAAAAAAAAAATCTCAAATTATTTAATGTGCATATATCATGATATAAATGATATATTCAAATGTGTGGTAATGCATTGTGTAGGGAGAAACATTTCTACTTAAATACTGGCAAAGTGAAACATTTAAAGGTACACTGAGCGGTGATGGTGAGGGGAAATGACAAGCTATTTCAAGTGATAGGCTTGAAAAATATAAAAGATATAATATATAGTATTATATAATATTAAATTATAATTATATTTTATTTATTATATACTATATATAAAATTAACTATTAATTATAAATATATAATATATATACTAGTGATAAATTATAATATCATATATTTTATATTATGTTTAATATAATAGTATGTAATATAATTATGTTAAATGTATATAATAATTTAAGAATAAAATAAATATAAAATATTATTATCAGATTATAATATTTTTATTTATATAATTATTACATTAATATATGATATATATCCTAATTATATATTTATAATTTCATAAATATAATAGATATAATAATTATATTATAATATGTAATAAAATTATATTATTATTATAAAATAATTTATATATAATAAAATATATATAAATAATAATATAATATATATTATTATTATATAAAAGGTGTTATTAGTGATGCCCTCTCTTTTGTTTCCATATACCCATGTCCTTGTCCCGAGATCCAAAGCTTATATTATACACTTTTTTATTTTAGCAAATATGAATGATAGCACTAGGAATGTGTTTTAGGGGGATTGAAGTTTTTTACGCCACTTACAAGATTCTTCAAGGTCTATGTACCTAGTGAATGGCCCACATGTGCATGCCTAACATCTTTCTCAATACTTTATATATTGTTCCCTCTGATTAGATATTATCAATATCTTATTTTGTTTAATCCGAGTATTTTGATGTGGAGACTAAACTTCCAGAGGCCATAAATTTTAATTTGTAACTCTATTTGAATTCTTGTTTGCACCAAAATGACAATATCAAAAAATTTAATTTATCCACAATTGGCTCTATGTGGCTAGTGTAGACACCTAGAACTGACCACCAATAACCTTCAATTAGGATTTTGACCAATTTCTACCTAAAATGCACAATTTAGCCTAAAAACACTAAAACATGCTAAATGATGTGAAATTGACATATTCAAATGCCAATTTTGTCTAGGGTATCCCTAAATGGGGCAATGCAATTTATGGGCCAGCTAACTTTGATCAAATCATTTCGAGTCAAAATGCCAATGTTACACCTAGGTGCTCTGGATTGTTCTTTCCTATCAAAAATCTTACACAAGATGCATGCATTTGTTATTTGTTGTTGATAACATCCTAAATGTGATAATAGACCCAAGACATCTGACGTTGACTTCCAATTCCAATCAAGTCAAATTTTGGACCAATAATAAGGCATTCTGATCAATTTGATTAATTTGTGCACAAAGTGCTTAATCATGCTTAAGAGCTAATTAATCCAAATCAAGGCATAATTAATAATTCCATGGAAGCTTATCGATTAATTTGTTTTGGAAATGAATATTGAATATCTGCATCATCAAGTGACCTCATTTCTTGGGAAGACATCCTTAGGCCATAAATGCCATAAAAATCAAGATTCATGCCCTCCATGCCTCATCAATGCCTTCCATGATGCCCTCTATGCCTCTTAATTTCCCCTTATTCTAATGTCATGATGAGGATAATTATAAGCTTAATTCCAAAAATTGAATTAATCTTCAACCACACATCTCAATCTCAGGATGGACAGTTTAGGTTGATTCTAGACATTCTCAAAAATCTATAAATAGAGAGGCCATGAACATGAAATTTAAGTCATCATTATGCAAAGTTATAATGCAGGATTGGTTCTAAAAAGCTTCATGAAACTAGTGTTACCATGCCAAATTGATTCCAAGCCAAGCCAAACCACAATCCAAAGGTTCCAAGGAGAGATGGAGGTAGTGAAGCTTCTATTTCCAAGGACTTCATGAGCACAAGTTAGGCAAGCCACTACAATAAGCATTTTGGAGCATCCAAGAAAGGTAAAAGAGGGTTTCTATTGCATTTTAGTTGTGTGTTTTATTCATGTTTGTTAACTAAGCTCTCCCTAGTGTCTATGCCTAGATATGTTATGTTAGTTAGTGTGTTTCTTTCATTTTATTTTCATTTTGAAACTATGATACTAACCATCTTCTTTTGAGTCAAATTCTTAGATCACATATGGCACACCCAGTGGGAATAGACACATCCCACACATGAAGAAGATCATTATGTAGATTTAAAATATTCATTTGGATCATTAAAACTCTTGTAAGTTTGATTTTCTTGATTTGTTTTTTTATTTTTATTTGCCACATGTTTACACAGTAACTGGCATTGGTTAGTTAAACCATCATCAGTTGGATATTTGTCATCGATCACTATTGGTATAACTAATGTCAGTTAGATAACCATCATCAATCAACCATTGTAACCATATTTAGTTATATAATTAACATTGGTTATATAACTAACTTTGGTCACTATGTTTTTCTTAAAACACAAAATTGAGAGCTCTTTTTTTAAAGTTCATTATTTTAAACCCAAAATAGCTTCAAGGCTAAAGGGCATGCTAACATTTTTGTTATAGGACCAAGCTTGAAATTTGCTAAAAACATGTTTAGATCACATTTTGCATTCTTAAAATGAATTAGGAACATTATTTTGGTGCTTAAAGTAACATGTAGATGCTTAAGTGAGTTTTTAGCATTAGTTTTCAAAGTTACAACTAAGACCAAGGGGTCAAATGAAAACCACATCATTTTAATTTGGGCTTAAAAATGATCTCATCTTTCCAAGATTTTTTTCTTCAATTGTTGCTTTATCTAATTTTTGTTTGGCAAAAAGAGGGGTGTTACATGTATGCTCTTCCATTTGTCCCATTTAGGAAACCCTTAGAATCAAAAGTTCCATTCCTATTGCTAAAATCATAGTCCAAGGCTTTAGAAATAATGCCATCTAAAGCACTCCTCAAGAACTCTTAAAAGTTTGGGTGATCTTGAAAATGACCTAAAGTCTTTATATTAGTCTTTTATTTCATGAAAACTTGGCTTGTGAGGGGGATGTCATTACCTCTCATGAGTTCTTTATGAAAGCTTTGACCCAGGGTTTCATCTTCCAACATTAACTTCACTTACTCCTTTGGATCTACACATGGGATGTATATGCATTTGGAAATTACACTATACTAAGTGAACAATAGGATGTAGTGGTTGTAAAAAGGAAAAGACCTTTTTACAACTAGCCAATGCCACGGTCATCCAATTTCCATGCTTGTATTTTACATCATTTGACATGAAAGCCATTATGCAATTGAATCCCTTAGAAATATTTGAAACTTGATAGTTTAGTCAACCCTACATTGTCATACCCTTGTTAGGATTTGGATGATTATGCTTAGTGTATTTTTACATCATTTTCTCATTTGGTATGTTTTGATACTAAAACTTGTTTGTTTGTTCATAAATCCATGTCAAAACCAATTTGTCTATATGTCACTCTTTTGTCTAAAGAAGCATTATGTTGGCCATTTTACACCACACTTGTGCCTTAAATTTTTTGCTGAACTTTTTTGTATGTGTGTCATTTGAGATGAGGAGGGTAGTGTTATGCGAACCAAAACATATTAAAACCATTTTCCCTTTGAGTCCTTTATAACATAAAATTTATCAAATTATTCGAGCATGCTTATGCCACTAGGCTACTCAAATTATTTCTAGACTAGTTTACCTTGTATCAAAAATAATTTTGTTTCAAACCATGTCATGTATACTATTTAGACCTTTGTATTATGCTATCATGTTGTCCAATCTTGTCTAGCTTGTTTGATCAAATCCTAGTTTTCACCATTAGGTTTTCAATTAACCTTGTCAAGTTCGGATTCAAACATTGAGTGATTTCTATTTAGGCCTTAATTCATGGGCTTGATACATAGATCTTTCTCTTTTGGGTTGCATAACTTTGGTTAATCGATTACCCAAATTTGAAAAATTATTAATGGTTTATTTGTTTAAATGCCTATCCTCATCATTGTTTATGCCTTTATTTGGGAGAACATAGCCTTTCTCAAAGAGCCTTTTGTCTTATACCTTATGCTAACTGATCATATTTATGTTTGACTCCATGTGCCACGTCTATCTCAAAGTTGTTTCCAAACTTGTCAGATTAAATCGAATCACATCAGCCTTTTGTTTCAAGTCCAACTTTTGATGCCATTTGGCCAAAAGTCCTAGAATATTCTTGTTTATTTGAGCCTATATTTTGAATCTATATTTGGATAAAAGACCTAGTAACTCAACTTTTCCTTTTCCTAGTTTAGATCATGTTTGGAACACTTTGACCTAGACCTTTGACATGCTAGTTTTTATTTAGATGCTTGACATTTTATGTATATGACATTTGAAATTAGACATTTGATGACAGACTATTTTATGCCAATTCTTATAAAAAATCATTTTAGAGATACAAATCCACTTTCAAACCACCTTGGAGATATAGCTCCACCTTTTGACCAAGTTAGACCAAGTTTGAACCATTTATCTTTTTAGACATAGTTTTTCAAAGTTTGTAGAACTCTAAGCCTTTTTGTTTCAGAGCTTTCATCATTTATGAAGATATGTCTAGCTACACTTATGGTGGATTCATGTACAATATAACTTATGATATAATGGCCTTACAAAATTCCACTAGGAACCCCTATAGAGAAATATTTTCTAAGGAGTTTTATTATTCTCCTTATAATACTCCATATGGGGAACATAGTCAAAATCAACAAAATCCAAATCAAGACCTTGATTGGAATGAAGAGGCTTGTGAGGAGGAATTTTATGACCCAAATATAGATAATGTTGTTTGGGATATGGATCCATACCCTCTTTGCAATAATCAGTACATGGAACACATTCAAGAACCAATTTATGAGCCAACTCACGACTGGAATGATATTATTTATGAAGAAGACTTGGATGCTTTGGCTTGTGAAAGTAATCAGGCTCCACCACATCATACCATTTATATTACAAGACTACAATATCCAATGAATGCCATTACCATTCCTAGACCTAGTCTTTTAGCTTGTGTAAGCAACCAAGCTCCACGATGCCCCTTCATCATTCTAGGACCTAGTCCTTTGGCTTGTGTGAGTAATCATGCTCCACACCACCCTATCATTACCATCTCAAGACTTTGTCCTTTATCTTGTGTGATTAGTTATGTTCCCCAAGGCCCTACCATTATCTAATCATAGACCATTCCTCATCCAATACCAATCCCATCCAAACCTTAACCCATCTAATCATTCGAAGACTAAGTTGTGTTCAAAACTAGTATCTTTAAACTCATTAGAAACCTAAGCCAAAATAACCAACAAATCCAAGATGTTTTTATTGAAATAATCATTTTTGATAAGTCAACTTATGATGAATCACTTATTGATCCTATACCAGTTGTCAAGGAGTCTAACTCTAAGGAGCTAGTATTTATTATGTCAGTTCTTAATGATTATTACCTCCTTTGGGAAAATCATTACTTTGACCATGTGCTTGTTTTCCAAGATCCTCTTATTCACAAGCCAGTCTCTAAGGAGTTGTCTTGTGACCTATTTCCCATCCTAGAGGAGTCTCACTTTGAAAAACTATTTTTTATGGAGCCCATTATGTCATCACAGGATGTTACTTATCCAAAACCTAATATTCAATAAGACATAATTATAATAGAGTACCCATTAGATGAAAAATGAAAGTTAGATTCAGGTTCTATTCTTGAATTGACATTGGATTTACCATCAGAATCTAAATCAAAATCAGTCTCAACATTAGATTCAAAGTCCCTTGAGTTAGAATTAGATTCAGATAGAAAATATGTTCATGGTCATTACAACATTGGTTATGCATGCCTTGAAGATCAATTTGAATACATTTTTTATCCTTTAAAATTTTTTAAGGATGATTACTTTAGCTTCGACACATGTTATCCTAGTATCTTTTACCAATACCCATTCCATTACCATTCCACATACCATAACCATCAACCAAGATAGCCATATTATTAACATTCCATCTCCTACAAGTGTCGATTGGGATCTATAGAATCACACTTTGTTGAGTTGCATCCATGGTGATATAGAAGTTGAAGAAGAGAAAGGACGCTAAGACAACATTCATGTAACAAAAGAACACTCTCCTAGTGAAACCTTTTTAGATATGCTAGGGGACAATCCAAGTTAGAACTCAACATCTTCTAGTAATTTTTTTTTGAAAGTGCTAGAAGACAATCAAATTCAAAAGCTAATGTTCATTATTGAAACCTTCTCAAAGGAACTATGGGACAATCAAGACAATTTCATTGGTGAAAACCTCTCCGAGGCACCAATAGTTGAGTACAAAAGTTCTTAACTACTTGATGAAGACAAAATCAAAGATCAAATCAAAATAGCTTCCTATCTATAGCTTAATCAGATGGCAGCTACTCTCAAAATCAAACAACAACAAAATATGGTGGTCTTATCGAGAGAAAAAGTCTTCAACCTCACCACAACCAAAGTTATGTTGAATCTGGCATCAACAACATTACGTGTGACTAAATGTCCTAATCTTCATTTGTTTCCCAACCATTCCACATTCTATTATTATCTACCATTATATTTCATAATAAAACTTACCATTTATTATTTATTATTGTTTACCATCCATGGCCACACTTTCCTTTGTAGAGGCTACAAAGATACCTTGTCTCAATGTTTGAAGAAATCAAAATCAATGACCAATGAAGATCACAAAAGAATTATTGATAACCAAATCTGTAGCTAGTTCTTGATAGAGAAACTATTCAGACAAGGTGTGGGATAGTAATTAACATGATCAAGTATTATATTTGTATCATTTGTTGATTAGGATGTGCATCTCCCCATCAATAGGTACAATAGAATTAAAAATCACACCCAGGCCAACAACATGTACCATACCATTTCACATTGTCATGCCATTTTTGTTGTTACATATCATTTTTCCATTGTTGCATATTGTGCCATTCACCACATCACTTGGGGGCAAACCCTCTTACCATTTTATACATCCCATCATTCCATTCCTATCTAGATCAAAACATTATTTTTGTCATCCTACCCATTCTTATTTTGATCTTTGTTCCTTTGATTCTTCCCATACCTTTTATGGGCAGATTCTGATCAAATTTCAATAATCAATCAAGTCTATGTTTAAATGATGGTCTATGAAAGTAGCGTGACAGTTAATCTGGAAAGATACCTTTCATTTTCCATCTTTTATCAAGTTTGTTTATGTGAGCTTGATTATAATCACCTACGGGTAAATTAGTATTTCACCAGTCTTGCTGCTAATTATAACTATCTATGGGCAAATTAGTATCATTGACCTATGTCATTGTATCCTAGTTATAACTACATATGGGCAAACTAGGGGAAACACTTATTTATCATGCATTGTTACATCACCTTGCCATTACTATTTTCATTTGACTGGGCATTTTCTAGATTTGAGAACTTGTTGGGACCTAGTTGGTTTTTCCCGACCTTTTGTGTGGATAGAATTACTTTGATGTGAGGTCATTTCAAGACTAAGTTGGTTATGCTCAATTCATGTTGAGGTCACCTCAGTCCCCTTTTCCATACACTCTCATCATTTTGTGAGAAACCTAAGCCAAACACTGTCACTATTTTATGAGCATGTATCTTATCATTATCTAATGAGATAGGATACCTCAAAATGCCAAAAACATTCATAATATTTTGAAAATCCATAAATATTTATCCTATCTAAGCCTAGTTAGTTATCCTTGATCTACCTTCTTGGGGCATTATAATTGTTAGGATGTTTTATTTTACTTTTAGTTTTAGGCTTTCTATTTGTTTGTTTGTTTATTTGTTTTTTCTTTTTGTTTGTTTGTTTGTTTGCTTGCCTATTTGTTTACTTTCAGCCATGTTGCCTGGACTCAATCTATATGTGTTCATTGGGTGATTCCTTGAGAACAATATTATTGAGTCCATCCATATTCATACATCAACATTATCGTCATGTTTTTTATCGTTGGTGCATTATTTTCAAGTGTTTATTGGTTTGGGAGTTAGTTTTTATGTATATTTCAACCAAGTCTTCATGGTATTCTATCATTAAGCCTATCATCACATGTTATAGCAAAAATCAGCTTCAATAAGGTCTACAATCCATGGAGCCATAGAAGTTTCTCCTTGGTACCTTGGAAAATCCTTCCATCCCACCCTTGATCAAGTCAACCCATTGACCATTCTAGTTGTGTCATTATTAATAAGGATGAACATCTCCTCATTGGCAGGTACAACTAAATCATTTTTAATGATCAATCTTATTCTTATATTCATCTATTTCATCACTTTATACCTGCTCATCTTTAATTTGTATTTTAGGTTATATCCTTGAGTTATGCTTGCTAATCAACCCTATAGGGCACCATCATCCTTATCTAATCTAGGTCCTCTTAATGATTATAACTGCCTATGGTAAAATCATTATTTTGACTTTTATTCCTAATTATAACCACCTTTGGGTAACTGATTAATATTTTTAAACCAATGCATGAAAGCATTTTCTTGTTTGGATTAATCTCAACCATGGGTTAATTCCACCTTTCTTCTCGATTCTTTTCGAGGGGCCATCCATCAACAAATCTGATGGGCACTCCCTCAAGGGGGCATCATCATAGGCTTCCCAAAACCATTTGTAGTTTTGTTCTTCAACCATCATCTTCTTCTTGGCATGCATGCCATCTCTCATTATTTGAGAAGACTTTTCTTTGTGTACGGTTTACAACATCTTCCCAAATAGGGGTAAATTGTAGATACGTAAAACTGGCCACTGATAACCTTCAATCAAGCTTTTGATGAATTTATATCTAAAATGCATAATTTGGCTTAAAAACACTAAAACACTCTAAATGATGTGAAACAAACATATTCAAATGCCAATTTTGGCTAGGGTATCCCTAAATGGGGAAATGCAATTTATGGGCTAACTAACTTTGATCTAATCGTTTCAAGTCAAAATGCCAATTTTGTACCTAGGTGCTCTGGATTATTCTTTCTTATCAAAAATCTTGCACAAGATGCATGCCTTTGTTATTTTCTATTGATAACATCCTAAATGGGATAATAGATCCAATGCATTTGACATTGACTTCTAATTCTAATCCAATCAAATTTTGGATCAATAACAAGGCACTCTGATCAATTTGAGTAATGTTTGTGCACAAAGTGCTTAATCATGCTTAAGAGCTAATTAATCTAAATCAAATCATAATTAATAATTCCATGCAAACTTGTTAAATAATTTGTTTTGGAAATGAATATTTAATATCTACATCATCAGGTGACCTCATTTCTTTGGAAAACATTCCTAGGTCATAAATGCCACAAATATCAAGATTCATGCCCTCCATGCATCATCAATGCTTTCTAACTCAATCTTAGGATGAATGATTCAGGTCGATTCTAGACATTCTAAAAAATCTATAAATAGAGAGGCCATGAACATGAATTTTAAGTCATGATTATGCAAAGTTATAATGCAAGATTGGTTCTAAAATGCTTCATGAAACTAGTGTTACCATGCCAAATTGATTCCAAGCCAAGCCAAGCCACAAGCCAAAGGTGCAAAGGAGAGATGGAGGTAGCCAAGCTTCCATTTCTAAGGAATTCATGAGCACAAACTGATCAAGCCACTTAAATAAACATTTTGGATAATCCAAGGAAGGTAAAAGAGGGTTTCTTTTGCATTTTAGCTGTGTTTTTTATTCATGTTTGTTAACTAAGCTCTCCCTAGTGTCTAGGCCTAAGGATGTTATGCTAGTTAGTGTTTTTATTTCATTTTGTTTTCATTTTGAAACTAACATGATACTAACCATCCTCTTTTGAGTCAAATTCTTAGATCAGAGTTAGGGATGTTTTCAAAACTTTTCAAAGGTTATATGTGACCATTTTAGGGTACAAAATTCCATTTTAATATTCTTTTTTGGGAATTTTTCATTTCTAGAAATAACATATTTTTATACTTGGACATGAAGATTAGTTGAAATTCATCCATTAATTTATTTTTTGTGTTTCAAATATATGTGGAGATTTTTAAGCCCGTTTGAGCTTGCATGCAAAACTTACTAAAAATAGTAGTTGGAAAATTGCTAGAAGACAAAAGTTCTAAAAATAGTTCATGTCATGCACATTTTTAGTTCATCTTATAATTCCTTAGAATACTATTAACTGTGGAGTAAATTTAATGATTATATGACTGTATTTGCATTTTTCAACCCTAAAATTCAATCATTTTTGGGTTAATGATATAAAATGTAATATGAAATTTTAGACAAACAATAAAAAAAACTTTAAAAAATATAAATATATTATCTTTGATGTTGCTTTGTTCTATTATGAATTATATTATCATCTAAAGGTTAACTTTGAATATATAACCATCATCCAAAATTTTCATGATAGGTTCAACCATCAAATTTAGTCCATGCACCACCAACCCCACGTAGGTAAGATTGTGTTTTAGATAACTCATTTCAAACATATCTACACCAAATTGTTTTTCCCTATACAACATATTTTTCCACACTAGTTAAATTTGGTATTGTATGCAAATGGGTGTAATATAATTATTCATATCATCATGTTGTTTTTTAACTATGCATTACTTTTTGATGACTTTAAAATTTGGATTTGCCAATGTGTCATCCCATTCTTCATGTTTGACACTTTGCATTTTCTTATTTTTATAGTGATTTATTGTGTTCATAAGATTTTTATATGTGCATTTGATAGTGTTGGGATATTGATGGTAGATGTGTTTTCATTGATGTCAAGTGGCATTGGTGATGACAAAGTGGTCTAACAGGTCAGAGTGATGGAACATGGTGGTCTAATATATTTGGAGTAACGAGATACTTACAAGGATGTGCATGGGTGTCCTAGGTGGATGTTATATGGCTGAATGGAGCTTATTATGATGATTTTTGACTTGTTTCTAATGTTTTCTATGCTCAAGGGTTGACTTCATGTGGTCTTCATGAGGTATGCAGGTTAGGTTATGCCTTGTAGGCTTGTTCATGCATGGTTGCCTAGGGGGTTTTGAGCATTATGACTTGTGTGACATAGTAAGGAGATAAGTATGCCATTAATATACATTTTATACATGTATAGGGTGATAAGAGGTCAGATTTATGGTATTCAATAGGTGACAAGTATTCTACATGATATCTTGGCTATTGGCCTAGTTGGCTAAGTGGGCTAGTGAGGATTTATGAAGGGTCAAAGAGTGATTTTAGAGTGGTTAAGATTATATATGCATAGGATATGATTAGAGAGGAGTGGTAAAGTTCATTTAATAAGTTAGAGTCAAATTTTGAGGTAAAAAGTTAGAAAAAGGATCTTAAGGCTTCAAGAGGTGCTATAAAGGTGTCTAGTGAGCCTAAGAAGGACTTTCTTGTGTTCTTTGGCATGTGAAAATATTCATGGGGATTTGAGCCTTTTAGAGAAGTTAGGGAAGGTCCATAATAACATTTTAGAATCATTGGTTTAGGGGTTAAGTGGCACAACTTTATGAATGATCATTAAGAAGCTAAGGAGGTTTTTGAGTGCTAAAACCCTAGTCTTAGACGTGATTGGACAGATCTTGTTATTTGGTGACTAGTATGATGGTGAAAGGATATGATGATGATTGGAGGTTGTATAATACTCCTTTAGGTTTTTGATAAAGTATTTTTGGTCTCTTGATAGTGTGTGAGTCTTATATAAAATGGGTTGTTAATAGTATTATTATTTTTAAGGAACATTTATGAGAATGACCAGATGATCTAATGAATGATTGTTGAATCTAATATATTTTTACAAACATCCATGAAAATTTTTAGGAATATTAATATTTATATGTCAAATTTTTAGAAGGTTAAAGTTGTCTAGTCAATATGAAGGAAATGATGCCATAACTGAGAAAGAGTGTTCAGAGTGAAAAGAGGAAATGGAAGGCCTAATCAATGAGTAGGAATGGGTCTGAGCTCTTTGGGGTGATGTAGGGGATGTATGACCTATATCCATGATATTATTATTGTTCCTATTCAATTGAAGATGATTTAATGGTTGACACATAGTTCACCATGATGATTTTGCTAGCAAAAGGAACCTATTTTGGATTATTAAGTTTGTTTGTAGGGTAGATGGTTATATCAAGTGTTTCTAATGGTTAGAGTATTGAGTACTTATTGAATTAAGTTTTTAGAGATTTTTAATATTGGACTAATCTTTATTTAGTTAAATATAGTCAATAAGTGGTGTTATGCTTTGTTTGTGAAGTGTTTGTGATATGAGCTCATGGTATGGTATATAAAGCTTTTGCAAAGGATCATTGATGACCTTAGGAGACATGAATAATTATTCATAAGATGTTATAAATAGATATGGCTAACCATAATTAAGATTGGTATATAAAAATCAAAATTACTCACTGAAGATAACAGTCATAATAGGGAGCATGAAGGAGATCATTTTTATTATGACTGTTATCAGATTGATTTGAGGCTAAGATAACTGAAGATAATAGGGAGCATGAAGGAGAAATCATGTTCTTAAATTCCAAATTTGAGTCTATATCTTCAAGCCTAAAATGTAAGGAAAAAGAGTGTTCCAAGTTGATTACAGAACACACATTTTTGAATGATGAATTGGAGAAAGCTTTGAATAAGTCTGTCTTTTGCCAAGTATAAAAAAGCACAAATGATCTTGATAGTTTGTTGATGAATCAAAAGTATTCAAATGATGGTTTAGGTTTCATTGAGAATCCATTATTAGTATCTCAAGCAAAGGACAAAATCATTGAATACGAGAAAGACAAACCTATAAAAATCTATACCCAAGTTGAGGGTGTTAGCTCCAACAAGTTAAGATAGCCTAATGCCATAAAGCATTTGAAATTTAATGGATATTGTCATATTTGTCATGAGTTTGGTCATAAGTTGAATGATTTAAAGATGAAGGCTAAGAAAATCAATCTACCTAATCCTATAAATAAGATAAAATGTTTCAAGTGTTTAGAGATGGGACATTTAGCCAATCATTGGCTAAAGAAGATAAAGAAAAGTGAATCTACTCCTAAGAATTGAACATGTTTTAATTATCAAAAGATTAGTCACTTAACCAAAAAAAATTAGTATCAAAAAAGGATGACATGTTTTAATTGAAAGGGATTTAATCATATTGCTAAATTTTGTATGAAAAAGGGGGCTCTTAATCAAGTCAGGACCAATCAGGCTCCAAGTTTTGAAGAGAGGAAAGACAAAGTCTTATATAGGCCAAAAGAAGAAAATAAAGTAATACTTGATATATATACAAATCAAGATTATGTTTTTTCAAAGGTGGAGAGTGATTCTTTCACTGAAGAAGTTTCTTTATCTACTCATATTTTTATTGAAGAGATAAAAAATAATGAGAAGTTGAAGAAGGAAGACAAAGATATCCTTAAGCTAAGTACGGATCATTTTGTAGCTATAGATGATGTTATTTATTGTACAAATCAATCATTGAAAAACCTTGAAAATGTCAATTCAGTTGTTAATATAGATCAAGACATGGTGGAATCCTTATTTGCTGCATATTCAAATCTAAAAGAAGAGGAGAAAATTTCAAGAATATAAGAGGTAGTCATAGGCAAATTAAAGAAAAATAAGACTGTGTTAACCAAAGAGGAAGAAGAATATGAGAAGATGTGGGCCACTCTAAGATTCACACTATTCTAAATCAATCTTGATGGATTGGATCTCTTTATCTATGCTTCACAAGAGACTCCTATAGGTGAAAAAGCAATATTATGTTTTTGTCCTAAAATATCATTTTGATCAATTTTTGATGTCTTGGTTGAGTGATGATTTAAATAAGAAGAAATAATTGGTTTGTATAATGTCTTGAGGAAGATTATAATGAGTCATTTCTAGGTGGTTTGAGGTATTGATGAGCTTAGATATGTGTTTATGGTCAAAATTCTAAGTTGACCATATTTGGCAGTGATGACTGCCTAGAAGGTGCCAATATAGCACTTAAAGTGTTCCAAGGTGGATAGAAGGTATATAATAAATTATTCAATTTGGTTTTTGCATGTCAAATAAGGATAGATAGATTGGATATGCTCTTAACATGCCCAGGTGTGATTTTGACCATTTGGTCAAGGTACCTCTTGTAGATGATGACTCTGTATGCCCATAATGTCTAGTTTCAAGGGTTAATTGAAGAATGAAGATGTATCATGAAGTATGTTTTGTTTAGGAAGGTTTGCACATGTTTTAAAGACATGTTCTAGGTGGTCTCATTTGTGGGTGAATATTTTTTGCGAGGTGGAGCATTTTGAGTGGTCATTGGCATCTCTTCTCAAGAGCATGTGTTTGGTAGCGTAAAGGAAGTCATGGCTCCCAAAGGTGTGGAGGCTCAAAATTTGGCATGGAATTGAGTTTTGATGGTCTCAAGGTCTGGTATCCATCTTAAGTGTCTACATTGACCAGAGGTTGAATTTTGACCAACTATTGCTTTGAAGGCCTAGTGATTTGGGCATGTTTGGAAAAGTGGTCAAACTTTGGAGTTAGAGGTTGAAAGCTTCAAAATAAGTTTAATGGGACAAATGGGTATCTGAATCATCTATTATAGTGGTCTGGAAGTAAGTATATTTCCTTTTATTAGAGTTTTAGCTCACTAGGAGGCCTAATTAACTAGTAGGCTAAAGAGAGAAGTATACTAAGGAAGATGAATTGGAGGCTCATTCTTGGCATGCATAAGGGGACATGATATTAGTCTTCAAATATGAATTATCATGGTTTTTATTTATTAGGGAAAAAATATATGAGCTTTGCAGTGGCCAGATAGGGCTATAAGGGGTCTAAGTAGGCCTAGTGAAGAAAATGAAGATTTTTGAGAAAGTATTCAAAATAAGAATGGCTTTATTGGTTCTAGATGAGTATGTTGGTATGTTATAAGCATGATTCAAGTATGGTGGTATGATTGAAGTACTCTTGGTGGTCTTTAGGGTGCCTTGAGTGCAAAATTATGTGAGCTTGCATGGTGATTTGGTACTCATATTGTTGTTTGAGTTGATGGTAGATGTTATTGGAGGTCTTTTATGTGTGCATAGGTTGTGTATATTAAGAGGGAGATATGTTGCCTTGAAAATTCATGACAGGTCTAAGGATCTTGATGGTTCAAGAGTAATTCTAAGTGAGAGCATATTCCAAGGGGGATTTATGCTTATTTGAGGTCTAAATGGTCCATTTTCAAAATATTTCTTGTAGGTGAGCATGTTTTCATGAGTTTATTATAACTCATTTGCTTGTTTTCTATGGTGCCTAGTGTTTAAGGGAGTCTAGTTTGTCATTTTGGTAAAGGGGGAGAGAGAAAAGGAGTGTTTACATCAATGAAAAAGGGGGATATTATTGGGATATTTATGGTAGATGAGTTTTCATTGATGTCATTTGGCATTGGTGATGATGAAGTGGTCTAATAGGTTATTGTGATGGAACATGGTGGTCTAATATACTTAGAGCAATGGGATACTTGAAAGGATGTGCATGGGTGTCCCAAGTAGATGTTGTATGGTTGAATGGAGCTTAATATGATGATGTTTGACATGTTCTTGATGTGTTATATGCTCAAGGGTTGACTTCATGTGGTCTTCATGAGGTATGTAGGTCATGTTATGCCTTATAGGCTTGATCATGCATGGTTACCTATGGGGTTTTGAATGACTTATGTGACATAGTAAGGAGCTAAGTATGCTTGGAATATACATGTTATACATGTATATGGTATTAAGAGGTATGATGTATGGTTTGGAAAAGGTGACAAGTGTTTTACATGGCAGCTTAGCTATTGGCCTAGTTGGACTAGGTGGGCTAGTGAGGCTTTGCAAAGGGTCAAAGAGTGATTTCAAAGTGGTTAAGATTATATATACATGGGAGATGATTAGAGAGGAGTGGTCAAGTGCATTGACCAATTTAGAGGTCAAAGGTTGAACTAAAAAGTTATAAAAAGGATCTTATGGCTTCAAGAGGTGTTAGAAAGGTGTTTAGTGATCCTGAGAAGCACTTTATTGTGTTTGTTGGCATGTGTAGGGTCTACATGGGAAGATGAGCCTTTTTGATATGTTTGGTAAGGTCCCTAATAATATTTTATAATCATTGGTTTAAGTGTTAAGGTGCAAAACTTTATGAATGATTGTTAAGAATCTAAGGAGGTTTTTTAGTGCTAAAACCCTAGTCTTAGACTCAATTGGAAAAATATTGTTTTTTGGTGCCTAATATGATGGAAAAAGGATAGGATGATGATTGGAGGTTATACATTACTCCTTCAAGTTTCTAAGAAAGTATTTTTGGTCTCTTGACAGTGTGTGGGTCCCAAAGAAAATGGGTTCTTAATAGTATTATTATTTTTAAGGAAGATTTATGAGAATGACCAAATTATCTAATGGATGATTATTAAAGATCAAGACCTATCCCAAGTATCCATGACAAGTTTCAAGAATATTTATCTTTATTTTTCAAAGTTTTATAAGGTTAAATATGACTAGTTGATATGAAGGAAATGGTGCCATAAGTGAGAAAGAGTGTTCAGAGTAACAATAGGAAGTGGAAGGCCTAATCAGCGAGTAGGAATGGGTCTAAGCTCTTAGAGGTGATGTAGGGTATGTATTCCCTTTATCCATGAGATTATTATTGTTCCTAGTCACTTTAATATGATTTAATTTTGGACTCATAGTTGACCATGATGGTTTTGCTAGCAAAAAGAACCTATTTTGGTTTATTGAGTTTGTTTGTAGGCCAGATGGTCAAATCAAGTGTTTCTGATGGTTAGAGAGTGTTGATAACTTCTTAAAGTAATTATTAAATATTTTTAATATTTTAATAATCTTTATTTATTCAAATATAGTCATACAAGTGGTGATATGCTTCATTTATTAGGTGTTTGTGATATGAGCTCATGGTATAGTATAAAGAGCTTATGTAGAGGATCATGGCTTACCTTGGGGGACATTAATAATTCTTCCTAAGATGTTCTAAAGAGATATGGCTGTCCATAATCAAAATTGGTATATATACAAGGTTTTTTATGCCTTTTGGGTGTGTGTACCAAGCTAGACAAGCAAGTGTGTATGTTGGTATTCAAAGACCTTATGTTAATGTTATTGGGGGTCTTGGTGACCAATGTTTGTGTGAGATTGAGCAAAGGAATATGTCATTAGATTCAGCATAATATTATGATTCTATTAATCATTTTTTTGAGATTTATGAGTGCATATTTGTATATGAGTGAAAGATTTGTGAAGAGGGTTATTGCTTATGTTGAAGAGATAACTTGGTGTTGGTGACTTGTGTGAAGTTACAAACTTGGAAAAGAGTGTTCATGTAGGGTTTCTCAATCATATTGAGAAGCAATCAGATTTTAAGAATTGTTTGTTGGATAGGTGTTGTGTTGGTGCTCAACATATTAGGCAAGTTGGTGCTTGTCAACTTTAGGGGTTGGTGGTCCTTGTGATGTGGGTGCTTCACTAAAGCCTCTTGTTTGTGATCATCTTATAGGATTATATTCTATTGTTTTATAGACCTGAGAGTGGGTTTTCTCCCCCATGAGGGTTTCCCACATAAATATTGTGTAATGGTTACATTCATGTTTGTTCTTTGATTCATCTATCTTGCATATTGATGTGATATGTTAAGTAACTTGAAGAGTTGGGATTTGAATTGCATTATTGTTCACCACTAATTCATCCCCCCTCTCAGTGGTGTGTAATTTTATCAGATAGGATGGATAACATTATTAGGAATGATAATGAAATTTGTATTTCATGATTCAATGAAAAAAGAGAAAACATTACAATAAATATACTAATAAAAGACTATTCATTTCAGAGTCCCAATGACTCTTCATATTCTTACAGGAAAGAAAAGCTTGTTGAATAGGATAAAATCTAAGACACCTAAGACTAATAATTAATATATAAAATATTGTTACATTCACCCTTAATCTATAGGGGTCTTTGTGAGACCAAGCATTCCTCTAAAATTTTCAAAATTTTCTCATCCAAGCACCTTTGTCAGGATGTCTGCTGGTTGATCTGTTGTTGGGAAATGTTACAACTTGACACTTCCATCTTTCACATAGTGCTGAATCAAATGAAATTTGGTATTGATTTTCTTGGTTTGGTTTTGAAATAATGGATTATTTTACATCTATATTTAAGAATTGTTGTCAACCATGAGAGGTGTTGATGAAACCTATCCCTCTAGAAAATCTGAAAGAACCCTTTTGAGCCACAAGATCTCTCTAATTGCCTCTGAAGTGGCCATATATTTTTCTTCTACTAAATAAATTATTGGCACTGATAACTTATTATATTTATAAATAACAACTAATGTTCCCAAATTCATTATAAAACCTAAGGTGGACTTTCCATAATCATAATCAATAGCATAGTCAGAATCTACATACCCAACCAGTTTGAATTCTCCAACCCTAGAGTAATTGAGCCCAAAATGTTGTGTGTCTTTGAGATATTTAAGGACCCTTTTTACTACTACTTAATGACTCTCCCTGGGTTGTTGTATGAATATTGAGAGGACACAAACTACATATTATATATTTGGCCAAGTGGTAGTCACATAAATTAGACTTTCAATGACTTGTCTATATTTAATGGCATCAACCAAATCTATTGGATCTTTAGATGTTAATTTCAGACTATGTTTCATGGGCATACTAAGAGATTATAATATTCCATTCCTAACTTACTTATAATTTTTCCAACTTAATTTTGTTGGGTGATGAAGAAATAGTTTGGTTTTGAAATTACTTCAATACCCAAATAGTAATGAAGATAACCCAATCCAGTCATTTCAAATCTTTTTATCAACTCTGAATTGAATTTTGTAGTGTACTATTCATTGTTCACTATGATGATAAAATCATCAACATATACCACCATAAATACAACTATATTGTCAAATATTTTTATGAAAATAATTGTATCTTTAAACTCAAAATGTTTGAAGTTAATGTTCATGAGGTGCTCAACTAGTTTTTCATACCATGCTCGAGGAACATGTTTTAAACCATATAATGATTTTTCTAATTTTCACACCTTGTGATCTTGTCCCTTTATTTGAAAACCATTAGGTTATGTCATATAGATAGTTTTATTTATGTTTCCATTAATAAATGTAGTTTTGACATCCATTTGGTGAACTTTCCATCTATTGTGAGCTATCAGAGCCAACATGGTCAGAATGATAGTCCATTTTGTTGTAGGTGAAAAGATTTCATTGTAGTAAATTCATTATTTTTTAGCATACCCATTTGTAATAAGCCTTTATTTATTATTTTCATGTGAGACATCTAACTTGTATTTATTGTGATATACCTACTTTCATCCAATCAATTTGTAATCATATAGTGAATCAACCAAATTCCAAGTCCCATTTTCACCAGCGAATTACACTCAAATTTCATTGATTTTATCCAAGAGTCAAGCTTCTTCAGCTTGTTTGAAAATTTTTGGTTCTAAATCAAACACAAAATTAAGTTCCTCTTGAGAATCATCCAATGTGAGTTTTCCAATCATGTCCTAAATTTCATCAATAGACTTGTCTGGTTGAGAGGGGGTTGTATGTGCACTTCAAGTGCCTATTTTCCCAAATTCATCAGGCTTCACATTTTTTATTATTTGAGTGGCCAATTGAGGAATCTTATTTTATGTTGTAAGTGCTTTGGTTTCATATTTTTAAGTTCATTAACTATCTACCCTCTATTATTTTGGTCCCTATTCAATATATGATGAATTTTCACTCTCTCCTTCAATACGATTTTCAATCTTAGTTATAGGAGACAATAGAAAATCAATAGATTCCAAATTTTTTTTCCCCCACTCATTATCTAAAACATTCAAATCGCTCTATTTCTAGACATCGAAATTGAAATATTTATCTAGTCAACTCAATTGCTGCTCAATATGCTCTTTGTCTTTTACAGTTTCACAAAAGAAAATTTATCTTGTTATAATAAACTTATTCTCTTTCTCATTGTATATACTAAATGCCTTGGAGGAATCATAATATCCCAAGTGGATGCATTTTTGACTTCTTTGGTCTAATTTTTTTCTCTTCTCCTTTGGAATCAATGCATAATAAGTGGATCCAAAAATATGAAGATGTCACACTAAAGGGAGGTGACCAAACCACATATTATATGGAGTATTTGATTCAAGAGTTGTTGATGGTGATATATTGCAAAGGTATACTATTGTTCTAGTTTCTTCAACCCAAAAGTGTAGATTTACTGCTTTGAAATACAACATTAAACGAACGATATTCATCATAGTTATGTTCATTCTTTAAACTACTACATTTTATTGTGGAGTGTGAGGAGCTATGAGATGGTTTTTGATCCCATTTTACTCAAGATATGATTCAAACTTCTTTGATGTGAATTCAACACCGTTACCTATCCTATGTGTCTCAATACAATTTTGTGCTTCATTTTCAATCATTCATTGAATTTTTTTGAAAGTATCAAAGGATTTTGATTTATTTTTTAGAAAGTATATCCATGGCATCCTTTTATAGTGATCAATAACACAATGAAGTATTTATAACCACCAGAGGGGAGGATTGGAAAAGAACATTCATTTGAATGAACAAGCTACAAGTTTTTGTTTGCTTTACATTATGACTTCAGAAATAGTTATCTTGTGTGTTTAGCCAAGATGCAGGCTTCGCATTTCTCATCTAATTTTTTAGGTAATGTAGACATGCCAAAAACACCATTATTTTTAAATACATGAATTTTTTTATAGTGAGTGTGCCTAAATCAAGTATGGCACAACATGTTTGGAGACATTTTGTCTTCTATAAGATGAGCATAATTTCTTAAATTTGATGGCTCACCCTTCAATTTGAGTAGTTTCCCTTCCTCATATCTAGTCAAGATGACTACATTGTCACTTTTTCTCTTAACTATGACATCACCATTATGCAAAACAATGGAATTACCTTGTTGCCTTATAAACATTAGGGACAACAAGTTTCATTTCAATTGAGGAAGGTAGAGAAAATTCTCAAGTTTGTAGTTTGGAAGCCCTAGATGCTTGAGTTGAATTGTACCTCTTTCATATGGTTGCAGACTTGATCTATCTATGAGGTATACTTAGCCACAACTTTATTAATTTTACTCCTCAAAGAAGTCTTTTTGGAAATTTATATGTTGAGTGTCCTTAGTATAAAGAACCCAAGCATTAAACCATTAGGAACTGACTGAGACAATATTTGGTTCATCATCTATACTAGAAAACACACATTCATTGATGAATTAGGTTGATTTTAACTCTTTTGAAAGTTTCTTTGAATTTCCCTCTTTTCTTTTATGGTATGATTAATTTTTTTCCCATGGAGTCCTACCCTCATGAGTCTCATGTCTACATTTTCTATCACACCATTCATAACATAAGTTCTATTTATCATTCTATTTTTTATTTTGACCACCATGATTTTCATTTTTGACACATTTTCCCTTATACTTATTTTTGTACTTATTATTTCCTTCATTTTTGGAATACGTGGATTTGTTTGATTATTTGGAAGAATTTGTTCTGATATAACACACACATTCACTTGTTGTAGTTTTAGTTTTCTTTCCAAAGGCCTTTTCTCTTTCTACTAGCTTTTCAACCAACTGGTCAAATATGAGTGCCTTCAACTGATTGCTTGCTTGTAGAGACTCCAAATAGGTTGAATATCTATGAATAATGGATTTTATGAATGAGGTCATGTATATGTCAATTTTCACACCTATTAATTCAACATCATGTTTGATAGCTTGTATCTCTGAAGCCAATCTCATCACATCACCATCTTTCAACTCTATGTTGAACAACTGTAACTGAATGAATTCCAAATCTGAATGGGAGTCATATAGGTCCTTAACTTTGTGATATGCTTATCATGGTGTATTCAACCTCTATATATGATGATAGACATCTCCATCCACTGATGCCCTCATCAAGACCAAAGCCTTCTAGCTTTTTAACTTCCATCTTTGAGTGTCCTTTTCATTCCCTATTGGTTTAGTTGGTTATTTTAACCCATCACAAATATCAAATCATAGATCATTGAAGATGAGTGTGTTCTTCACTTTTCGAGACCATTTTATCTAATTATCTTTGCTAGTCATGGTAGTACCAATAATGAATTTGATAGAATGCATGGTTTTGAGTTTTTGGAGGTTTTGAGTTTTTTGTTCAACCCCAATTGGTTCCTTATCACTACAAAATGGTCCCCTTTTCTATATACATAAAGGTAATGAAAAGGATTCACTTTGTCATTAAAATTGGCTTAAAAAGAAAACCTCATACATCAATATACTTAATTTTTATTGATTTCTATATTTATATTTTTTGACATACATGAATGGGTAAAAAAGTAGATCTCCTTATTTCTCCTTGAATTGCAAAAATTGGTTATTGTTTACCAATTTTGGTTAGAGTAACT
The DNA here is from genome assembly GCA_037957365.1 of Torreya grandis. Lineage (NCBI taxonomy): Eukaryota > Viridiplantae > Streptophyta > Pinopsida > Cupressales > Taxaceae > Torreya > Torreya grandis. The sequence continues at coordinate 58,201 of JARHVA010003987.1, read as the reverse complement.
TGTATCAAGGAAATATAAAATAAATTACTCAAAGTTTTAAATCCTTTCAAATTTATTTATTTTTCAAAATTTGAAAAAGGTAGTTAAAACAAAATTTAATTTTTAATGAGAAAAGCTTAAAATATTATACCTATCATTTTGTTTGAATTGATTAAAAATATTGGAAAAAATAATGTATGGATAGATTAAAGTAAATGAAGACTTCCACATACTCCTTTGGTCAATGAACTTAGTCTCTACCTATTCTCCTCCCTGTGGCCTTGAAACTTATATGTAGTCAATCTCATGTATTCCGAAGGTTATAACACTGGAGAGGGAAAAAAGAATGTAGCTTATAGTAAATTAAATGATATGAAAATTATTAGTTTGTATCAGGCCAAAATGACTCAAAGGGAATGCCTCAAGTCTGCAAGCTTTATATGCTAAAAATAACTAATGTAGGTCTAAATACAAATAAAATACACCAAATTCCAAATGCCTTACACCAAACACCAAAATATCCTAATATCGGTGCCAATCTGGTCATATACAACCAAAACTAATGCAACTCCTTCCATGCATGGCATTTACAACCCCTTCCACATAGGTTTGTGGGTAGAAAAAACATAGATTATTCTTTCTCCTTGAGTCAATATGCCTTTAAAAGTCTATTGTGAGTTGATATGCTACCAAAGAACAATGAAATGAATGAGATATACATCCATACAAGTGAGAAAGAGCATAAGAAATTAAATAATAGACTGATTACAAATTCCAAAATCTGATACCAATGATAGTCTAGATAACATTATTCATAATGACAATGAAATTTGTATTTCACAATTTAATGAAAAAGAGAGCAAACATTAAAATAAATAGACTAATAAAATAATATAAATTTCACATTACCAATGACTCTTCCTATTACGATGGGAATGGAAAGCTTATTAAATAAGACAAAATGAAAGACACCTAAGTTAGAAAACTAGGATTAATAACTGATATCTATAATATATTGTTACAACATTTTCATATTTTGCACTTATCTATTTGACTAAGGTCTTGTTTGTATTCCAATTTATATAATTCACATTTTTTATTTAACCCTCTATGATATTGATCTACTTATGTATCAAAAACCCTCATATTTTAAGTATATTGCTTACTACCCCTAGGTACCCCACAGAGTCCTGTGTCCCCATGATGTTTCCATGTGGTAACATATTGGGCCCTAGGGCTCTCATAGGTATTCAAAATCTTTGGACATGATGGGTTCTCCTTGTGGCCTTGATTCTCTAGGATGCTACTACATAGTAACATCTCAAAACATTGGGGTCTCGAGAGACTTTTGGGATATTTTGATGCCTTCTGAGTCCTAAGTTGTCTAGATTATGCCACATAGAATGATTTCAAATCCCTGAGAGATTTTATATTCTAGTCTATGCATCATAAGTTGATCAAACCCCATAACACCAACATGTTTATAAATATCATGAAGGCAATTGTCAAAAGACTCGAGCAAATTTTTTTCAAATGTTGAAGGACTTGGGCACCAAGATGCTCAACCACCCCATGATGATGCCATGTGACATCATCATAGGCCTTTAAGATAATAGGGTTATCCTTATTTTTCTCATTTCCTCTAAATTCCCAACTCTCATGAAGACACCAAGTGGCATCATCATAGGTATCCATGAAATTAGGGAATTAAAAACTAATTATCACATCAATTAGATCCTCAAGTCCCCATGATGATGTCATGTGGCATCATCCCAAGGATCTAGAGCTTAGGAGTTTCCTAACTATGAAGATATCCTCTGGGTCATGCATCCCTATGATCATTCCAAATCGTATCATCATAGGGATCCAAACCTCCAAAATTTTAAATCCCTAGGATGATGCCACATGACATCACTATGGGCATCTAGGAAACCAAGATTTCCTAGCTAATTATTACATCCCTTAGATCTTTATGTCCCCATGATTATGCCATGTGGCATCATCTTATGGCTCTAAATCTCAAGGGTTTATTGACTATGCAGATCTCCTTTAGGATATGTATCCCCACAATCATGCACAAGAATGTAATATCTCTCCCACCTATGATGATAACTACATTATGGACTAAGATTAATCATGAGAATTGGATGTTCAACATTATCAATAAACCATAACTAAAATACATGATTTTAATCATGATGTTCATACTATTTCCATGGATATTAAGTTATAACCTGAAGGTCATGTACCTCTAATTAATTCTCCACTTTTTGATACTACTTGGATTGTTAAACAAAGGTTACCTCTCACATATTTAAAACTTCTAGAACCTTCTATACATCCTATCACACTAGTCACTCTAAATTAAAAGTGAAAATTACAATCGAAATTGAGTTAAAAATTTGTCATTGATCCCATGTCATGAAAGACAAGTGAACTCTCTTTGTATAGACAACTACAATCTGAATTGTGGACCAGAGGAATATAAACCTTTCGTGTTAGTGAAACATATCCATAAGTTGTTCAATGGTGGCCAATACATTAAATTAAAAACAATACAAAAGCAATGTTTACCCAACTTACTTGAAAGAGATCATCCAAATTAAAAGATAAAATATAACTTCTCAACAAATTATTAAATGCTAATAACATAAATGTTAGTCACACCTTTTAAGAGATGTACTTATCCCTATATGTTTGATAAGAAGGGGAATTCATTCATTGAAGGAATTTTAGGATATTATAAAATATTGGTGGTAGAAAAAAATTGATCAAATTATTTAATGTGAATATATCATGATAGAAATGACATATTCCAATGCGTGGAAATGCATTGTGTAGGGAGAAACATTTCTACTTAAATAGTGGAAAAGTGGTGGGGAAGGCAAGGCTGTATAGACCATGAAACTAGTGAAAGATTTAAAGGTAGATTGAATGATGATGGTGAGGGGAAATGATAAAGTATTTCAAGTTATAGACTTGAAAAATATAAAAGATATAATATATAGTAATCTATAATATTAAATTATAAATATATTATATTTATTATATACTATATATATATATATATAGACACACACACACACACACACACACACACTACTAATAAATTATAATATCATATATTTTATATTATGTAATATAATTATATTAAATGTATATAATAACTTAAGAATAAAATAAATATAAAATATTATTATCATATTATAATATTTTTTATTTATATAATTATTACATTAATATATGGTATATATTAGAAATATGTATTTATAGTTTTATAAATATAATATACATAATAATTATATTATAATACATAATAAAATTTTATTATTATTATATATAATTATTATAAAATAATTTACATATAATAAAAAATATATATACATAATAATATAATATATATTATTATTATTATATTAAATGCATTCTTATCGATGCCCTAACTTTTGTTTCCATATACCCATGTCCTTGCCCTAGGCTCCAAAGCTTATATTATACACTTTTTTTTATTTTAGCAAATATGAATGATAGCACTAGGAATACATTTTAGTGGGATTTAATTTTTTTGTGCCATTTAAAAGCTTTTTTAGGGTCTATGTGCCTAGTGCATGGCCCACATGTACATGCCTAACATATTTCTCAATACTTTATATATTGTTCCCTCTGATCAGATATTGTCAATCTCTTATGTTGTTTAATCCTAGCACATTTTGATTTGGAGACTAAACTTATGGAGGTCATAAATTTTAATTTGCAACTCCATTTTCACCAAAATGACCATCTCAAAAATTTTAATTTAGCCAAAACTAGCTTTATAATGTTATGGATGTTTTCAAAACTATTTGCAGGCCATACGTGACCATTTTAGGGTCCAAAACTCCATTTAATGTCTTTTTTGGTATTTTTCCAATTTTAGAAAAAACATATTTTAATATCCAAACATGAGATTCATTTTAAATTCATCCATTAGGTTCATTTTAGTGTTTATAATATATGTGGATATTTTTAGTCTAATCTGAGCTTGCACGTAAAATTTACTAAAAATAGCGGTTAGAAAATTGCTAGAAGACAAAAGTTACTAACAATAGTTCATGTACACTTTTAAAGCATCTTAGAATTCATTAGAATACTATTAACTATGGACTAAATTTAATGACTATATAACTATATTTGCATTTTTTAACCCTGAAATTCAATCATTTTTGGGTTAACTATATAAAATGTAACAAAAAAACTTTTAAAAAAGATAAATATATTATCTTTGATGTTGCTTTGTTCTCCTATGAATTATAGTAACATTTGAGAGGCAATGTTGAATATATAACCATCATCCACATTTTTTATGATAGGGTGGACCATCAAATTTAGTCCCTACACCACCAACCTCGTGTAGCTAAGATTGTGTTTTAGATAAACCATTTCAAACATATTTATGCCAAATTAGTTTTCCCTAGATACAACATATTTTCCCACACTAGTTAAATTTGGTATTTTATGTGAATGGGTGTAATATAATTATGCATCTCAACATTTTTTTATTATCCATTAATTTATCTCTAATGAATTTTAATGTTGGAGTTACAAACGTGTCCTCACATTCTTCGTGTTTGAAACTTGGCATTTTCTTATTTTCCTGGAATTTTACTTGTTCTTTAGGTTCTTTCTATGTGTATTTTCATATTTGGAACTTATCTATTTGACTAAGGCCTTATTTATAGTCCACTTTTTTTATTTCACCTTTTTTTCTTGGCCCCTTTATTTCATTGATCTACTTATGGATGGATGACCCTCAACTTTTGTCTATATTGCTTGCTACCCCTAAGTACACCCTAGAGTCTGTAGTCCCCATGATGTTATAATGTGGAAATATATTGGGCCATGGGAATCTTAGAGGGCTTAAAAATATTTGGACATGATGGGTTCTCCCTATGGCCTTGAGTCCCTAGGATGATACCATGTGGTAAAATCTTGGAACATTAGGGTCTCAAGAGACTTTTGGGATATTTTTGTGCCTTCAAAGTCTTGAGATGTCAATATCATGCCACATGGCATAATATTAAAACTTTGAGAGATTTTATACTCTAGTCTGTGCATCATAATTCAATCAAACCCCATAAAACTAATATGTTTATAAATATCTTGAAATGCAATTTTAAAAGTACTTGGGCACTTTTATTTCAAATAATGAAAGACTTGAGAATTGAGTTGCTCAATAACCCCCAAAATTTTGTATCCCCATAATGATTCCATGTGACATCATCATAATCCTTTTAGGCAATGGGGTTCTCCTTGTTGTTCTCATCTACTCTAGATTCTTGACTCTCATGATGACACCAAGTGGCATCTTCATGAGTCTTTATGAAATTGGGGCATTAATATTTATTTACCACATCGGTTAGATCCTCAAGTCCCCATGATGATGTTATGTGACTTCATATTAAGTATCTAGGCCTCAGTAGCTTCCTAATTATGAAAATATCCTTTATGTCACATGTCCTTATGATAATGCCACATGGCATCATCATAAGATTCTAGACCTCCCAAGTGTCAAATCCCTAAAACAATGCCACATGGCATTATTATGGGGCTTAATAAAATTAGGCTTTCCTAGCTGATTATTGCATACCCTATATCCTTAGGTCCCCATGATGATGTCATGTGGAATCATCTTGGGGATCTAAATCCCAAGGATTTATTAACTATACATATCTCCTTCAGGTCACATATTCTCACAATTATGCATAAACATGTACTATCTCTCTCACCTATGCTGATAACTACATTATGGCCTAAGATCAATCACAAAACTTGGATGTTCAACACTATCAACAAACCTTAGATAAAATACATGATTTTAACCATGATGTTCATACTATCTCCATGAATATTGAGTTAGAACATGAAGGTCATATACCTCTAGTTAATTTTCCACTTCTTGATACTCCTTGGGTTGTTAAACAAATATTACCTCTCACAAATTATAAAGTTTTAGAATAGTCTATACCTCTTATCACACTAGTCAGTCTACCAGATCTCATCCCCATCAAAGATTCTAAAGATCCACCTATTATCAATCTAATTGAATCAAGTCAACCTTCCTCTATGGTTTTATCTATTCCTGAGATTACCCCTGATGTCAATGCCAAAAATGTGCATAAAATACATTCTAAATATGATCACCATGGTAACAAAATTATTTAAATTGAAGTAAATGTATAATATTATGGACCTTTACCTATGTTACCTAATGATGAAGCTAACTTGAGTTTCTCTATGCCTAAAAACATCAACTTCCTCAGCAACATGATAAATATGGGAATTTAAAATTAGAGGCCCCTCATTTTAATAACTTCATTACTAGAATTGATCCCAAAATCAATCCCATTACCTCTCTTCCCAATGCACCATATAATTTTTAGGATGGAAATGCTATGCTTATTGAAGAAACCATGAGAATATAATATGGAACACCCCCATGTCCTTGACCTATAATAGTTTCTTGAGAACTCATGCTGATTGATCATGATAATTTTAGTCTATTATTGAATAAATATCATGAGACTTTTTCTTGGTCATATAAGGACATGCCTGGTATTGATCCTAGTATCATTACACACAACATAATCACATACACCAATGCCAAACTTATTTAGAAAAAATAATGGAAATTTCCCACTAAAGTTTCCACTAAATTTCATAATTTTTATCAAAATATTAGATGCCAAGTTTATTAAACATGTTGACTATTCTAAATGGGTGTTAAACATTGTCCCATTCACAAAAAAGTTACCATGGTTATTTTCATCTGCATCGACTTCTACAATCTCAACCTCACTTATCTCAAGGACAATTTTCCATTATCTTTGATGGATGCCATAATAGATTCACTTTTGGATATAAAATGGTGTCCTTCATAGATGGGTTTTTAATCTAAAATAAAATTCATATCACCCCCAAATACTAACATAAGATAACATTCACTACAAAATGGGGCCCTATTGTTATGTTAAGATTCCTTTTGGCCTTAAAAATTATAGATCCACCATCAATAATATAAGAACCATATTTTTCATGATCTTATACACAATATTTTTTAAACCTACGTGGATTATATCATTGACATATCTAAAAGTCACAAAACCCATCTCTCTAATCTAGCCATCATATTTGACTGACTAATCAAGTACAAAGTTAAACTCAACCCCTACAAGTGTGTCTTTAGAATTACATATGGAAAATTACTAGGGTTCTTAGTATATATTCATGGTATTTATTTTGACCCCAATAAAATCAATACTATAGTCAACATTCCTATTCCTCACTCTATCTTAACCATTTGTACTTACCTCAGCAAGTTTGGGGTAATCTAACATTTCATCCCTAAAATATCTTATTGTATATACTCTATTAAATACAATTTTATGAAATGTAATGCTTTTTTAATAGATTGATCCTTATTATAAGGCATTTGAAAACATCAACAAATCATTGCTACATCTACCTACCCTTCATCCACCTTAAAATGATTATCATTTGATTTTGTACACTTATACTCACATATCACTTGTGGTAATGCTTTCCTAGTAAGTTGATACTAGAAGAGAGTACGATATGTATTATATTAATTGAGGAATCATTAATTGAAAAAATGTTATACCAAATTAGAATGTGATTGTCTTGATATCTATTTTAAACCTAAAAATCTGCATTACTACATGTTCTATAAAACAACCTATGTCATTGTTCATTCTGACCCATTTCATCACTTTTTCTCCAAATCATTTTTCCTTGGAGATAGAATTGGAAAGTGTATGGTTCTCTTAATGCATTTTTAAATTCACATCATAACACAATAATCTATTAAAGGGAAAGTCATTTATGACTAACTTGCAGTAGCACCCATACCTTTACCAATCATCTTTAAGATGGTCTCCCTAATGAAAATGTGATCTACATTAACGATCTCAATTAGGATCTATATTAAATATTAACTTCATAACTTCATTATTGATTTAGAACAAATTATTCAAGAATATACCTATTTCATTCCTATTACTAGTAAATCCAAATTAATTATCAAATATTTTCTTGAAGTCATCATCAATTTGCATGAAGACATCTGGACCCTACACTTTGATAGCACCAAATGTCTCCAAGGAGCTAAGACATGTTCTATTCTAACTATTCCTCATGGTAAAATAATCCCTTTGGCATTCTGGCTCACCTTTGATGTCATTATTAACATGTAAAAATATGAAGCATTAGTCTTAGGAATGAAAGTGGCACTTGACTTAGATATTCCATATTTACATGCTTTGGGTGACTCCTATATTATCCACCACCAAGTTAATGGTGATTACCAATGTAAAAGTTATAATATTATTCCTTATCATCAAATGGATACCACCCTCTCCAAATATTTTGCCTCTTTTACCATTGAGCCCATTCCAAGATATTAGAACTCTATTGCTAACTCTTTTGCTTCTTTGACATCCTTATTTCATCTGCATCAAGTTATTAATGATTCTTGATTTCTTATTCAAATAAGAAAGTATCCATCTTCAATCCAATCACATGATTCACTTATTTTTCCTATTGAGGCTATCACTATTTGATAGAGCCTATGGTATAAATACATTATCCAATTAATTGAACATCAAACTTATCCTCTAGACATGGATTCTCATGAAAATACTAGAATTTTAAAACAAGATTTTAAATATGTCTTTTCATACAATACCATTTATTACCATAATGTATAATGTACCCTATTATATTATGTAATGAAAAAAGAGGTCCATCTTCTCCTTGAATAAGCACATGGGATAATTTTTGGTTGTCATTGTAGCAAACATGTTACAACACATAAATGTCTATGTATGGGATATGTTTTGGTCTACTCTCAAAAATGATGCTATAGATTTCACTAAAAGGTGTACTCCTTTCCAACTCAATGATGATCTATTTCATTCACCACTAGTCAAGCTCAGAACATTGGAATCTTCTTGGCCATTTTCCATGTGGGTATTAGATCTCATTAATAAATTACCTCAATCACAAGATAGACATGTTTTTATCATCACATATACTAAATATTTTACCAAATGGGTAGAATTCATGCCTCTTGTCAACATCATGAGAACTAATATTTATAAATTTATCCTTAACCAAATAATTTTTCATTTTGGATTTCCCTATACTATCTTTTTTGATAATGGTGGAAATTTCAAGAAAAATTATGTGAAGTAATTATGTGCTAAATATAAATATTCCATTAATTTTCACCCCTTATCATCCACAATTTAATGGCCAAGTTGAGGCCACAAATAAAATTATCAATAAAATTATTCAAAATACCATTCATGAAACTCACATAGATTGGTATCTTCATTTATATCCCACACTTTGGGCCTATCATACTAGTATATGTATTACTAATGGGGTAACATTTTTCTTGCTAATCAATGTTCTGAGTCTATCCTAGCATTATAATTTGAGATTCCTTCCTCATGTATATCTCTACATGGTATCTTTTTTAATGAATATATATGTGAAGTTTGCCTTCATTCTTTTGATCTTCTCAATGAACACCATCTAGTAGCTCTATAACATAATCACCAATACAAGGCTTGTATTGCCAAGAAACATAACAAAAAGGTTAAATACCATACTTTTAATGTTGGTAATCTAGTCTTTAAATTAGACTATACCCATTATTAAGAAATCAAATACACCCAAAAATGGTGGGACCCTTATTTAGTGAAAGATATAATTGGTCCTAGCACATCTCACCTCCAAAATAATGAAAAATAATATTGTAAATGAAAAATAGAAATGATAGAGAAGGCAATAATGAACAATGGTGGTCATTAAGATGCTTAGTTTACAAATTTTATGTTGTGTTTCTCAATTACTAATTTTAATATTCTACGAGCAGAGTTGACTAGGTTGATAGAGTCTACAAAACTTGTGTGATGAAGAAGAATCTATGAATAGCGTCAACTAGATTGACTATATCTGTAAACATGTATGCTAAAAGAGAGAACTATGAATAGAGTCAACAAGGTCAAATTAGTCTATAATCCTATGGTTTAATAAGAGGTCTATGTCGAGATGATCTATCCAATCACTTATATTTGGAGAAAATTTTCATAGTGAAATACAAAATCATTTGGAGTGACTATGTGTTAAACCTATGCACATACTATTAGACTCTATTGACATGTTTGATACAATACTAAAAATATATAATATGATGATAAAATGAATGTTTTCAAAAAAACCTGCAAGGGTTTGATTCACATTAGGTTAACCAAAATAAATACAAAGGAAAATGCATTTGACATATTAATCAATCCAATTTGGAAGAAGATAAATCCTACTTACACTTCTTTTCATTGGTACATTTAGACATTCAGGGTCATGACCAAGATGGATTGAATAGACCTAACCAAGGTATCCCTTATCATAATAACATCACTAAATAGGGTTTTAAAGCCTCAAATCAATCATCACCATGAAATAACTCTAGCTAGGTCCTATGTTTTCTTATTTACAAGTAAATGACAAAGTAAAAGTAAATCTAATCTAGTTCTCACTAAAACATGTGGCATAAAATGGGGAAAATAAATAATAAACATGCAAAGAAGAACCATACTCAAGTCAATGTAGGATTAATCCTAAGTAAGAAGAAATAATACATTCATTAACAATTACTTATTCTAATTTTATATACCAAAATGGAGGAGTAAGAGTTAGGAACAATTACTTTGAAGATGAACCCATCGAGGCTCAATACCTTTCTTTGACAATGGTGCTTTTTAAGAATTATAGCCATAAGGATAAAAAAGATAGGTTAGTTATAGGTTATAAGTCTTCTTCTACGCATCCAAAATACTTCTCCAAAAGACAAGTATGAAACCCTACGCAATGACTCCTCAAGTAGAATGGTGGAAGAGAAGATCATAAAAATGTAAAAATGAATGATTGAATCTATTGGTAATGAGGTGAAGATTGTGTATATATAGTTATATCTAACCCGAAACCTTTCCTAAGTTTTAGTTGACATAGTTGGCCTAATATGATTTAGTTCATTATAAATAATACAGTTAGATCTGGAATAAGTCATCCTAGGTGGACTTAGTCCCTAATATGCAAAGTTCCTAAGAAGTAAGCTGATTTAGTTGACTATGTACTATAAGGGCCTAGAAATGGTTTTGGATTAAATGAGGGATATTTTTTATAGGGAGATTTCCTAGGGAGTTGTATAATGGAATTTATACAAGGACATATAGTTTCTAATACTTTAAGTTATATTTTATATTTATAATTTAATGATGTTTGAGAGTGGTTTCAGACCTCTAGGAGATATAATGTAAATTCTAGATTTTGGAGAGTCCTACTAGATTTTAGACTTAGCAATATTTTAGGATTCTAGGATTTTAGGGAGGCATCATAGGAGGTAAATCGATAGACACTCTAAATAAGTTAGACTAATGTTAGGTGTGATACAAATCCACAACAATCTTGTGAAGAACTAATGGTTTACCCACCCCTTTCCTGGTGCATCCTTTAAGGCTTGCACTCAAAGAGATTTAAAATTGATATGTTATTTAAAAAGATTAAGTTTTAGTAAGTGGTAAAGTTAATAAAAATATTATGTGTATACATGTGGCATCATCTTCTATGAATGTAAACCTTTCATGACAATATAAACCTTAAAATTCACTTGATGAAAGTGAAAACAAATATGATCCAAATTATCAACCAAAGGAATGTAAACCTTTCATAATAATGAAACCTAGCCACAAGTTTTTCAATGGTGTCCAATACATTTAATTACAAACAATATAAAATCTATGCTTACCCAAATTATTTAAAAGAGAATCTGACATACAAATGTCATCCAAATTGAAAGTTAAAATAAGTCCTATCAACAAACTATTCAATGATGATAACATAAATGTTATTAGTCAAACTATTTAAGAGATAAAAAAATCCCCATATGTTTGATAATAAGGGGAATTTCATTTTCAAAACTCAACATGTTTATATACTCAACTTTTTCAACAGGATCCTTTAATCTATACTGTTGGTGGAACTATTGCAATGACTTGCATAGTAAATAAAATACTAAAAATTAAACAAAAAAGGGTAAAGTTGTGGCTTTAGTACCCATTATTATTAGTAGATATACAAAATATTTATAAATGTGTGATTGACAGATTGATAAAGTCATCGTTAAATTTAAGGAGTAAAACTTCAATTTGTGTTCTCAATGGTGGTCCCACTATAGTTCGTTACTCTTTAATTTAGGAATATGTTTGATTGGCTTATATGCACTTTTAAATAAGTTTTTTTTCTTTTATATTTCAACATAATGACCAAAAATTACTATTGTGGTAACACTTAAGTTTTAGTGTATATTCCATCGCATATAACTTGAAATTATGTTTGATTGACTTAGTGTATTTATGTTGCGAGAAAATAAATAATAAATACTCAAAGAATAATTATGGAATCATAACAACTAATATAATTTTTTTATTTCATTTTAATTTGACTTTGGTTCATTTACTAAATTTGTTTAGAAATTTGATCTAATCATATGTTAGATTATGCAAGCTCGATAGTGAAGAAGATAAATATAGGTATCAATGGAAAATTGAATCTAAAATAAATAATAGGAGAAGTCTAAGGCATGGCCATTGATAAGGTAGAGGAAATGTAAACATGGCATCATCATTATAAGATTGACAAGTCTAAGGTGAGAAATTAAAATGATCGTTTACATTTAAAACATAAAGTTCCAATCAACATTGAAAAATATTTAAAAGAAAATGCATGATATCTAATATGTTTCTTTTATGTTTATGATTGAAAATTTTCAAAATTCATTGTAATAATTATTTATTTTATTTTTTGGTAGTCAAGGATTTTCATTCCAAACCACAAATTTTGTTCTTTATGTAAATTCCATCTTAGTCGTCAATCATAGAAAATGAATGACTTAGTCAGACTTTTAGAACTAAAATTATGGATAATGATAGAACTTTTCTTTTAGATCCCTACCAATTGTTTACCTACCAAAATGGTTATCTAATCATCCCTCTATTAGAAACCATGCATCTAATTCTTTGATAATAAAACTCAAGAATATGAAAGAAGGATCTAAAATCTAATTAATAATTAAAGATTATAGATGATTCAAATGGAATGGGAGAGAGTTGTTTACATGAGGAATGGTTGTGAATACATGTTTGAGAGGATTCATTATGCTATGAAATGTGAATATCTTTCAATCACTATCTATTCTACTTAATGTTAAAATTTAGCTATGGAAATCACAACCAATACATATTATCTTAGTATATCCTATAAAATAAGAAACCCATTTTACATATAATCTTATGCAGCTTGGTATTAGTCACATGCCATTATAAAGCATTGGAATAAAAATTTCCCCTCAAGCTCATATTTAGACTTTGGGTGAACATGAGAGGATATCAATAACACCCTTTTAAAATCACCACTTCATCTGAAATATCCAATGAGACAAAAAGATCTCAAATCCAAATTCACCTATCCTATAAAAAAATTGAATAGTGGACATGGAAATATAGATTTTAGGTCATCATGTTGTTTGTTTTTCAAAGTAAGAAAAAAAATCAAAAAAATTATCATATCTTCCCTTCATTATTTTAAAAATCAAATATAGATTAATTAAGAGATCAAATCAAAGTCTAAACATTGCATACAAAAATTCAAGAAAAAACAAAGGACACACCAATATATACATGTTTCATAGACAACTCCATTTTAAAATTTAATATGATATATTTTAGAACATAAGAGAAATAAACATACCTAAAATTGACTACCAATGGTATGGTAACATATCAAAAAAAATCATGCTTGTTTTATGTTTTTGAAAAATTAAAAGTTTATCAAAATTTGCATCTCTGAACCTTATTGACTTGAATACTTTGTTACCATATTTGGAATACTAATAAGATAGGATATTATTAGTGTACTTAGACTAATAATTACACAAATAAGACATTTTTCATACAAGAAACCTTAGTTTTAGTTTAAATGAGCAATAATTAATGTCCCAAAAAACATTTATGTAATACAAAAAGCATGACTATCATACATAAAAGAAACAAAAACTATTAGTGTTGTTATGAAACGTCGATTACAATATAAGAATAATTTACAATTAGGAAATGTATGTGTAAATTTTACCATATAATATTTTGAAGGATTATGCAAAATTACATTGTATCACATAGAAAATATGAAACTAAACTAGGACTAGGACCATATCCCTCTATATTAATTGTCATGATAATTAGAGAGTTTAAACTCCACTTGATAATGGTCATATAGATGAAGACACCGATGATGAGGATATCTATGAAATTTTTATTAATGGGTTTATTGTCTTAACATGCATTCATGATCTTTAAGAAATTAAAAAAAAAAATCTAGTTGAAAGACAACAACCACTTAGCATTTTCCAAGATAGATTTTAAGATTAATGAACTTCCCCATCCTATTCTATGGCTAACCACATGAGAAAAACACTATGAAAATAATTTTGTACTAAAAAAATGTGCAATGGTAATTTTTGAATTATGAGCATAGATTTTATTACCACATTATTGATATTTTATTTAAGGAAATTAAGGTCATTATTGAGTAAGTTAATAGATGCATTTGGATTTTAGTAAAAAAAGGTTAGTTAAAGGGCCACAGACTATAAGAAAAATATCTCAAATGAAAACCCAATTTGGAATTACTATTAATATTTAATATTGGATGCTTTGATTTCAATAAAATACATATTTAACCTGAACACTTGCAATAAATTAAAAATAATGTATTTTCCATGGCATGCCAATTAGATCCTCTGACCTTTTTTGATACATTATCTAGTCTAGAGCATTGTTGGTAAACTCTTGAAACTATGTTCCCTTAGCTCTGTGAAAAACACTTATGTAGTGGGCACCTTGTTTAAGTGATAGAGTATATTTCTCATTCTTGCTAGGTTCTAGCTAGGTTTTTCATCCTTTTTTTAGTTTTATTTTATGTGAGGATTTATCCTACATTGCTTAGTTAGGCTTGATTTTTGTTTCTCCTTTCCTACTTAAGCAAGGGAAATATATTTTATTTAACATGTTTTTTCTGAATAATAATTGGTTTTGTCTATATGACAACATTTTAAAAAAAACATGGGGTTTTCTAGGTTTCTTGAAATATTTTTCGGTTTTCAAATATTTTTGTGGGTTTTCTCTATTTTTAATAAATTTACAAGCTTTATGTCTCTGTTTTCCTGATTATATGGAATTTTGACTTTGCCTTGGCTCTATGGTAGAACATGAATCCTCAATTCATATCTCACATGCTTCTTAAATTAGATTGGTGAGCTCAAGTTTTTAATTAGACATCAATGTTTTTTACCAAGCCTTCACAGTTTCTCCTTGTCGATCTCCATGTAGTAGTTCACAATTTCTAATTGGCCTCCTAATCTCCATGTAGTAAGTTCTAACTTGGGATATTTTTTTGGTGTTGTATCCTCATTGAAGCTCCTAGATATTCAATCCATTTTCATATCCAAGTGAGGGTGGCATATGCAAACTAATGCCATTACCAACACATTAGCCTACCACATTGACATAGTATACTACGATAATGTAAAAACTATAGTGGAGACCTCCCTCATATTTGACTAGTAATGACCCCAAGGGCTTTAAATTGATAGTGATGTAACTCATTGTTTCATATCCAATTACATTGTTAGCACAATGTGCATCATCTTTATTCACTACTCATTTTATGTTCATGACTTGTCACTCATGATATTGATCTTCCATTTCCCTCACTCTTTAACAAGTTTACATCTTGATACAATGGATAAAAGGAGATGAAAATGACTTTCTCACAATGAGTTTGTTCCATGGAATGTGAAACATGGATCAATTTTGTAAATTTGCCAAAACATTTCCATTTTTGGTAAAAACTAACCATGCTTTTTAAAAAAAAACTTTAATTATTATTTTTAAAATTATGTTTTAAGTGGGTTTTATTCAAGTGTGAAGGCTTTGTTTTTAAGGATTAGCACTTTACTTGTGGATATTATTATGCGAGGGGGCATTTTTTTTGGAGGTGGATCCTTTTTTTAAGTGGGGGACAATATCATGGGAAAGTGAAATTTATATGGTGGGATTGATATTATCAAGGTAAAATGTTTTCTAGTTATATTTTTTAGATAAAATCAATATCATTTAAGGGGGGATTTTTAGATGTTGGCACCATCACTTTTAAGTCATCTATTTTAAAGTGGGGGGAAAATATATTGTGAGGGGAATTAATTGTTTATTATTTTTTAACCATTGAAATCTCATTTATCTAAGATCAATGGGTAAGGTCCAGTTTGGCAAGTGGCCAAACCCCCTCACATGCAAATTTTTTTTTTCTCCTTCTTTGTTTTTGCTTTCTCATTGCAATTTTGGATGCATTTTTGGCTAGGACTAACATTCTATTTGTCTAAGATTTGGCCCACATTGTACCTATTTTTGCCACTTATTGATATCATTTATAAACACATTTTTGGTGTAACCAACATCTTGAATCTTTTCATTTTTTTACCTTTGATTCTTTTGGGTGTTTTTTTTTACAAACATGATGGTTTTTTCACCATTTACCACTCTCTTCCATCAATTTACAACATTTTCTATTCCAATTTACACATTGACACTTTGACACACTTGTAGTTTGTATCATGTTTCAATCAAGGCCTCTTTTTTAGCACATTTCCTTCTTCTATGGAGAAATTTTTTTGCTCCCTTATTTTTACAGCATCTCTCATGATACTTGATGGATTTTTTGATAGGTTAATAATATCCTTGTTTGGAGCTATTATGGTGAAGCCCAATGAATTCATTGTTTACATTAGGTGTTTTTTTGTGTATGGGATATATTATACTTGAACTAATTTATAAAGTTCCATTTGGGTTTCGTTGATTTATCCTTGTTTACCTTCATGTGTTTATGTGCTTTATTCTAGGCACTTTTTAAATTATTCTACTATTTGTCTCTTCCATCACTGCCAGATCCATCTTATTTGAGAGACCTTATCTATATTTTTGACACTAATTTTTTGATAGTTGATAGTCTATCATAGATTAAAATGTAGCTATTCTTATGAATCCCAGTGTCATCTTATATTTTTTGATAGTTCAACAGTCTCTTTCAGCATGACATAGAGCTATTTTGGTGTATACAATGTCAGCTTATTTAATGTTTGAGTAGTGGATTTAGACCATTCATACATACATTTTTACTCCACTCCACTAATTTAGAATTATGGGGGTGGTGGTGTATATCCTACTTATTAGGTGTTGAGTATTCTTTGCACATGTAGTACTCTTTTTTATTTTCATCACTACTGACAGTCTCCTTGATTGAAGCTATTCTTGTGAATCCTAATTTAATCTTATCTTTTTTGATAATTGGATAGTCTTTTTCAATATGACATTGAGATATTTTGGTGTATACAATGTCAACTTATTCAGTTTTTAAGTAGTGAGTTCAGACCACTAGTACAGACCACTCCACCTATTTATCATTATGGGGGGGGGGGGGGGGTTATGGTGTATATCCTACTTCTTAGGTGTTGGGTATTCCTTGTACATGTAGAACTCTTTTGTAATTTTGTCACAATTTATAGTATTCTTGATTGAATATATTCTAGTGAAGCCTAGTGTTAGTTTTTTTTGTGATTGAGTAGTGGATTCAGACCACTCATGTATATTGAAATCCTTTGTGACTTATGAGTACTTGGAGTGTGGACTACTTTAACATCATCTTTGGGGGGATTTATATCTCTCTCTTATTATTTTATCTCTTTTTGAGGAGAGGTTTTCCTATGGGTTTTATCTTTTTTCTCCACATTATGAGAGTTATATGTATATTTTGCACTTTTTTTTTGTTTTTTTTAGATTCCTCCTTTGTACATATATATCTTATTCAGGCACATTTTTTTTAGAACCCATATCTGGATTTTTTACTTCATTCCATGGAATTCTTAGTGATTCTTATAGTAACACCAGTGTGGGACCCCCACCAATGACACATGTATGGTAGCCCCACTAGTCTTTATGTTCAATTATCACCATCTTGTTGGAGGGTGTTCAATCAATTCTTCCTCAGGGTTATCATTCTACCCAGTATTTTACAGTGTAGTGTTTATGTTTAGTGATCATAATATTTAACACCATTACTACTTTAAATTAGTGGTTACAATGACTTAACATCCATGTAATCTAGTAATATGGATTTTCATCCATAGGGACACATGGATTTACACTACATCCTCTATTGTTATCCCTTAACTTCAATAATGGGTGTGTTAGAGTATATTTCTCATGTTTACTAGGTTCTATCTAAGTTTTTCATCCTTTTCCTAGTTTTGTCCTATGTGAGGATTTATCCCAAATTACTTAATTAAGATTGATTCTTGTTTATCCTTTCTTGATTAAGAAAGGGATCTCTATTGTATTTAACATGCTTTTTCTGAATAATAATTGCTTTTTTCATAGTTAGTTTATTCCTCATGTGTATGCTGAAGTAATCACGCATGTGGTAATGATGTGTTGGAGAGATATTGGTTGAAGAGTGTTGATGACTCTTTCATGAATGTTTTATGATTTAATATCCTTAGTTTTATTATGTCACAAGTGGGTGAGGCACTCACTCTTTCCTTGGTGCATCACCACATTACCCTTTCAGTAAATTTCTTACATTTTCCCTCCATTTTCCCATAAAAGATCTTAAGTTTAGAATTAGAAGTAGATTTCATTTCTTATCTTTTTAGGTCTATGCACTGGTACTAAAATAGGAACACTCAAAATAGATGGAAATCATCCTTCTATAGAGGCTCATCCCAAGGAGCACAAGGGTCCCACACCTTAGGGATATTCCCATCATTACAAGGACACAACTAACTTTATGTGTCTATATGTGAGAAATAATAATTATGTACCCTATGCTTAACACTTTTGTGCCCTAAAATGAATTTCTTTTTCTCTATGCCCAATAACAAACTCCCCCTACATAACCAAACATCCATAAGTACATGTTTCGAATGACATCTACCACATGTCAAAGACCTAGTCTAAATTTTGTGTCTGATCAAAAATACAATATAGACATTATGCCTACCTAGACATAATTATTAGTTTTATCCAAATTAGAACCAAAAACATTTACTTCCACTTAGACCAAACTAGGGTTTTAGGCTTAATTACTGAAATATGAGCAAACAATGTCATTGATGCATTTTTACAAGGATAATTATATATGAAAATTTATTGAAAATACATGTTTGACACATCAAGATGACTTCAAAGACATGATTTTTCATTAAAAATTCCTTAAATCCCCACAAAACTTATATTCAATACTTTATCAACTAGCAAAGTGAGACAAAAAACATATCAGAGTCTATTTTCAAGATAAGTATTCTATATGAAAGTTATTAATGCAGATGTGGCCTATGACATGACATGAATTTTGAGAACTAGATAGGGAAAAACCAACTAGATCATACCAAGTGAGACCAGACTCCAAAAGAAAAAGAGGTACCATGATTTCTATGAATTTAACACATCTTTGTGTAAGAAGTAATAGTTTTATCCTCCAAACCATGGATACTGGAGTTTTTACAACCATTTATTTTGAATAAACACTCGAACTATTATCCTTTATTGACCCTTTTAGATTTCATGAGTCCCCTATGATGTTTTCTTATGGTATCATAGGGCAGTCTTTATTTACATGAACCATGTTGTGGCACTTGAAATAATGAAATAAAACTTTTTACACGTAAATTCATTGACACTGAATCATGCCTTAAAATATGAGGTTTATATCCTATGGTATTCCTTCATATAAATCTAAATATGGATAAACTATTAAATAGGAAGCCAATGAACTAGCTTTGGTGATCAGATAAATTTGAATGAAACCACCCAAGAGATCTCCTATATCAATAGAGCATTAAATTCCTTAGTACTCCATTAGTATCACATACAATCTTACTAGAAAGGGTATCGACCAAGATTTTAGTTTACTACATCAAAATTAGGGTTCCAATGTTGAATTCATAACCCAAATCCCTTAAAAATTCATGCACATCCCTCTAATTTTTTATTTTTCTTATTTTGATAAAGGCACATAGAAACAAGTAATCCATTAGAAAGGAATTTCACTTAAAATACCTCCCCCCAATTCTCCTTTACCCACATTTACACCATACCCAATGCCATCCATTTCCATGAAATTTTACAATAATCCCTTTTTTCTCCAAAGCCATAATATTTGCATATATTTAGGGTTTTCCACCACCAAAACTATTTTATGGATTTATAGAATGATTTATATTTGAACATGTAAATCACCTCTACCAATAGTTTTTGGATCCACCCTTGATGGAATCCAATTGGCTCTAGTTGCCACCCTAGCTAGGTTATGCCCATGCTTTACAATAGAATTACATATAACCTTTTAATTTTTTTTTTGACTAGTTAGAGAAAACCCTCAATCTCCTTTTCAAATTTTTACACCATCAGTCTTCCTAGCCTTAGCTCCATTTCCTAATGATTGGTGTTACCTTGATCTAGATTCTTCATATGACATAAAAACCTTAATGTCATTAACTTCATACTCAAACTAAGATCTACCAATCTTTCTAAAAACAATTCTTTGATATGTTTCTTTCCTTCATTTCTATTTGTTTTGCACTCACTCTACCCAATGACTCTACTCCCAACATTTTTTTCTACCACCTAGTTCCAAGATGATATATTACCATGTTATAAATCAATACTTTTATATCCTATTTATTAAATTATATGTGTAATACTTTTATTTTTAAATACGTGTTTTATAGGTTCATCTCACATCTCAAAAGGCCAACATTTATTACATAATTTCTATATTTTCAAACTCTAAGACCCAATACATTTATGCCTTATCTTTCTCCATTGGATGAAGCCAATAACATTTTAAGTTTTATAAGATGTGATAAATTCATGACACTTATTTAAACAAATGGATATATTTATGACATTTTCTAACCCTACTCTTTCTCATGTTATATTATATTTATTTATCTTTGATTTGTTTCACTGAAAGTTGTATCAAAAAATGCATGTAGGATTTGGAATATTTTATATGACTTAGACTTCTACATGAACGTTCTAATTTTCTAAAATTGTTGAGATGCATGGAACTCAAAGAGGGGTGCTCTCTCATTTTCTAAAAAAACTAGGTGCATCATTTCTAGTTTGTCATTTCTATATTTCATCAAGTTATTGTGGTAAGAATTTTTCTATGTATATTTGTTTTTGCAGATTTCAAAGGGACATAATTGGAAAAAATCATATATGTTGGGAATACATACAAGGGTCTCTAAAAAATTTATATCCAAACTAGTAGTATTTATATCTATTCTTCCATTACTATATTTGAACATATTTTCAGTTGATTAAACACTTATACACATGCACATGTCTTTTATAGGTCTACAAGAGTGTTGGAGCTTCTACAAGATTATTAGAATTAGTACAAGATATTTGAGAGTACATGATGTTTCATATTTCCATATCTCCCCAACCCATATTTTTATTATTTAATTTTGATATGTATACTACACAAATAAAAAAATAGTGCATTATTTAAACACCTAATTTTGTTACGAGGGTAGTTATTAGTCATATAATTGCATTATTCTAGGGCACTTATGTGTTTATGGCTTATTAATTAATATTAAGATCCTACTGGTGTGTTTTTAAATATTTTCATATTATTTTTGTGCATGTGGTACATTTTTCTCATCTCTTCCCTCTCCTCTCATTTCCATGGGTTTACAAGACATTCCCTAGGAATGTACATTGTATGATTTTGGGACACTATAAATATCCATTGTATGGATATGAGGTGAGGCCTTGTGACCCTTTTTTGGGTCTCCTATATTGTGTTTTATTAATGTTTTAGCCTTCTCCACCTATTATGTGTTGGATTTGTTTCCAAAAAGGTCCTAATTTTAATTTGATAAGTCTATAACTTCATAGGTGCATTAATGCATATAGGACATAACTCCATCCATATAAAGATCAACAGTGAAAGCATTAGTAAATAAATCAATTCAATCATTCATATAAAAATAAAATAAAAAATAAAAAAAATATTACTCCTCTTATAAACACCTTAAATTTGTCACAAATCCTTGATCATGTTAGGTTTATCCTCTTTTCACTTTAATTAACTTGTACGCTTAATTTAGACCTATTTCAACACCTTGGCTTATTTTAAGAACATGTGAGGACCTTTTCATTTTTTTTAATTTTTCATCCATAATCCAAAAAATTGATATTTTAGCTAAAAATACCCCTAACCATATGTTCAGATGGACCCAAACCCAAAACTTAGCACATTTCCTTTATGTTTAAAAACATCAAGTTAGCATCATGATTGTCATACATCCCTGACCCCTCTTTGATGTTTGTAACCCTTGAATTTAAAATTTAATTTTTAAAATTTAAACCATCCCTTGCGTAATCGTACATGTTTTTTATTAATTAAGGTGGCAAACCAGGGGCCGAACCCTATACAGTCAAAAAAGACAGGAAGGCTGGCAAATAAAAGATTCCAGCATCGAACCAATGACACACCCGAGAAACAAAGTCAGAAGCAAAACAAAACACTGGAAAGACTAGATTTAGAAAGGATGAAAATTAAACATCCCAACATGTAATTTACCCTTTTATATTTATATAAAATAACATTTAAGGCACTCTTTATTCCACTTGGAAATTTTAATACAATGACTTATTTACACAAGTACACATTGAAATAAAGTTCCCTATTCTTTCCAATTATGATTATAAGAATTACAAGTAGTCCTCAACCAAGTCATAGTTTTTTTCTACTCAACCCAATGCAAATAATGATCAAGCATTGTACCCTTTTTATATTTTTACACATAGTCAAAGGATAAATATTTAACAAAGCACTCTAGGTGGGAGAATGATGTGGGTTGAATTTACTCTTCAACGTATTAGATATGTAGGTAGTGTCCAATCATCATGGGGTTGATTGGGTTCAACTCAATTACACTCAACATTTTTTTTATTTGTAGGTTTTAATTCATTGTAAGCCATATTAGGATTTTGACATTTTAAACACTATTTGTAGGTGTTTCACCCATCTCTAGAGGTCAAATTTGTGAACATAAACCTAAATACAATTATCACACAAGATTGTGCCCTAATTTCACTATTTTTTTCAAAGTGTCAAAAACATCAAGTTTAGGTCAGTAATGGCAAACAATTCTTACCTTATTCTTCCATTAGTTTCAAGTTTTGGATTTCTATGGGGATTGTTCCTACTTTTATTTTCCAATCTTTTATCAATCAAACATAGTAAATAGGTGATAAAAATAAATGTATCATTTTTTCCATAGTTATCCTTGTTCACAATCATTTCATTTCATCTATTTCAATCATTTACTTTTGATCTATTGTTTAAAATTACTTTTTTAATATTCTTCCTTATTGCATTCAACTATAATAAATAGGGTTAATTCACCACAATGAATTCCAATTCAGATAAAATATCTAGTGAAAAATATTTTTTTATTCAAGCATAGTTTCAAACCCTAGGTTTCTCTTTGTCTTCTAATCTAATTTTTAACATTCTCAAATTTGATCTTAGGGTTTCATATCTTGTCTCTAATTTCCCCTTCTTTTTTGGTTCAAAATCTGAATTCCCTTTATTTTTTTCATAAGGTTTCACCCATATATTATTTTTAGCATTTCTACTCATAGACTTGTGGTTTATTATACCTTATTTAGTTCATATATAATCCATAAAAACTCTATATTTAAAATTATCATAGGTTTTTTGATGGAGATATAATTAAAAACTCACTTTTTTGTAAAAAAATGTACATATTTTTTTGAATTTTGAATTTACTACTTTCAATAAATTTTGGCTCAGGTTAAAAAATGTGTACCCAATTTAAAATTAATTTCAAGGTTTCATTATTTTATTTATTTTAATCAAAAATATCTTCCAATGATACCAACTAGGTCTCTTGTAATTATTAATTCTTTCTTGTGCATGTCTGAAATTTCCCTTATGGTTCTATCTTACTAGGGTTTCCAAAATTTGACCATTTAATTATTTGTCATTATCTACCAAAATATTTTCCATGTTATTATTTACAATATCATTTATTTTTGGATTTCACATTATACTTTTATGTTCCTTTCCTTTCCAAAATTATATGTCTATATGGGGTAAACATTGATTGCTTCAATTTTTCACAAAAGAATTCAATCACAAGATAAGACACAAGGATAAGATGGAATAATTATATAGATATTACAAATCAAATATCTTTAGTGCCATTTATTATGATTATTTTAATATTCAGTCATAACTTTTATCAATTACTATTAGATGACAAAGGGCATAGATGAATCCTTTCATTCCTCCTCCTAAACCTCAAGGTTCTATTAGTTACCATCCCACCCCAATTATATGCCCATGGATTATATTGGATTTTATAGTCCATGTTGTTAATAATTATCAAGGTAAGCCACCACATCATAAAGGCAATCAACATGTTCCACCTCAACCTCTTCTCCTTTGATAGGGAAAATAAACCAATCTAAATGTTATGATAACATGGATCAATTATGAAATACCCTTGCAAGGATTTAAATTTTAGATTCATTAAAGAGTTCAAAATTCTATAATGACATCTTATATGATGCATTACAAACAATAATATTCTTAGTAATATGCAAATGCTACTGTTACATCTATGATGATCACTTGTAAAGATACTAAGAAGATGATCACTTTTGAAAATTAAGAATTTCCAACAAGATATATAATCACAAAAAATATCACACTTTTTATTCAAGTAGAAATAAAAATTAAAGGAATCAAGTGAGCTTTTATTGATTTAAGTTTGGGGGTAAACATTTTTAATATTATTTTCTTACAATAATTGGATATTAAAATTAACAATATTCAACAAATATATTCCAACCATGAAAGGTTTTATAATTATTCAAGGAAAGTTTTAGGAATGATCTCTTTAGACATAAAATTGGGACCTAAAATAGTCTCTACTTTATTTCATGTTATGCTTACTCAGTTGAATTATAATTTATTATTGGGGAGACTATTGATTCACATTATGGTAGCAATACCATTTACATTACACGTATATTAAATTCATACATGAATGATACTCTTATTAATTTCCTATAGATGATTATCCTTCCCATTTTTTAAAAATCCAACCTTTCAATTTGATGAGCTAACTATCATTCCTCCTCCTTAAGTTATTCCTTGGAATCAAAAGTTCATGTATGAAATTGGAGAGTCAAGTAATAACAACAAGAAAATAAAAAAAACAATAGTTACAAAAGGATGAACAAAAAATATTTCAAACACAAATGGAATTTTAGTAATTAAAATTTATACCAAAATAGATACAAATATAAATTCAAAATTTACAAAAATAAAATATAAAAATTCTTAAAGATTTTGTGTAAAATTAATAGTTACAAACTCATAAGTTATGAGCAAAAAAACTTGATCAAGATAATTTATAACAAAACAAAAAGGTATACAAGTAGAATAAAAATGAATACAAATATAGCATCAAGACAACAAAGATCAATAACAATCTATTCCTACTCACCCTTTATTAGTAAATTTAGAAGCACAATATGGTCATGTCTCTTATTATTATGATGGTGATGATGAAGCTGACATGGTTAATATGATAGATTATCAATTAAGTCAGTTGAACTTCAATCCTTTAGATGAATATCTATTTAATTATTTATTCATACCTCTTTCCCCAAGGGTTTGCTGAGATGAGTGAAAATAATTTAGAATATATTAGTCAAATTCAAAATATAAGTAAATATTAGGTATGGATAAAGAGGATAATGTTAGTAATTATTGCAACAATGAATCTTTTATAACACTTGTGATAAATTTAGTGAACAAAATGGGAACACTAGATACAAATGTTTCACAATTATTTCAAATCATGCCACACTGAGATACAATCACAATAATATTGCAAATGCTATTGGAAAATAATTTTAAGACATTACCTACTACTAGACATTGATCAATAACACCTCTTTTTCATATGGAAGCTAAATTATTTTGTGCTTATCATAGAATAATAAGACATGATACAGAGCATTTTAATACATTACAATAGAAAATTTGTTATATCTCAATTCCTCACTATGAAATCTTACTTGATTATCCATGGATTTTTATAGTTTATGATTTGATTTGATTATTACTAGCTAAGTTATAAATCATATGTTGTTATGGGGTAGTTGTATGTTGCTTAGATTTTATGGTTTCATTTCTATAAGTTAGATGTAATGTATAATATTTACATAGTGATCATGTTAATTTCTTGTTTCAACATTATTTTATGATATTTATGTCATGATGTTATGGTCTAACTACCTACTTGTTGTGACTTGGATGCATGAAAGACTCATCTCTCAAAGCTTAATGGAGGGAGACCATCATCAAAGAGGGTGACATAAATGGAGATGTTGGAGGATGATAGATAAATAATCTAGAACCCTACACATACCACAATTATTTAATACATGTTAGATGCATAATTGAATGGTTAGCATTATTGAATTTTGATGTTGTGCACATTTAGATAATTGTGTATGCATGTGAGTTATGTGATAGATTAGTTAAATGATTGTGAGGAATTAATCTTGTGATATTTCATTAGGAAAATTAAATGCATTTCCAGTTATTTAAAAGAGGAATATAATTGACTTACATTAGTCATTATTTACCTAAGCTAAGTTTGATCGATTTTGTCAAAATTAGTGTATAAGCATCTACTTATAAGTTTTATGAAATAAAAATGAATAAAGTAAAAAAATTAAAAATTTGTATATTTGGTAAATATAAAATTAGGAAAAAAAATATTGCAAAGAAAAAAGAAAGTTTTAAAATACCAAAAAGGGAATTAAATAGATAAAATAACTGTATTGAGTAGGAAATAAGGCATTATTTATGAAATACATATTTATGCTTTAAATATATATATATATATATATATATATATATATATATATATATATATATATATATATATATATATATTTAAAAATAATTTGAAAGTTGGTGATTTAGTGATGGCAGATTAAAAATAAATAAAGCCACTTAATTAAAGAAAAAATGAAACATTGCATAAAGGGAGAGGAGAATCCCAACTCAAGAGGGGAGAAGGATGCTAGAGTGTGGAAGGGGAAGAGAGGAAAAAAGGAAGAATGGAATAAAAGTAAAAGGATGTATAGTTTCTTATTGGTAATATTTAAAATATAAAATACGCTAAGAGGAATGAATGACTTTACCATTATAATGAGTAGTGAGTAGGCTCCCTTTTTCATAGGCTAGATGTTTTCTCTTTCCTGATTTAAACATTGTGTTTGTTTTCAATATCTTGTTGAAGAAAATAAAAATTCTTAGATCTAGGGTAGTCATCATATTCCAAAGGCCTGAAGGAAAGTATATCAAGTTTTATTATGTCTGTTTGTCTATTGGAAAGGCATGAATATAGTGCAATAGAACTCTAACTATAATCTAAGTTGTAGATAAATTGAACAAGTAAATTTATTGTCTTCACTGTGAATACTTAGTGTGGTCATTCCACAGAGGAATCTAGGTTTCTTTGAGTTCTAAGGGATTTCAACTTTGTTAGCAAGGAATTATTAGGTATTTATATAGTGAAATTTCTTGGTAATAATATTAATGTTAATGATCTGTATAAACCTTATGATTCTATAAGATGTAAGATATTAGAGAGATGTACATTTGACAGAGATAGAACATATTATCATGTAGCATCACCTTCTTGTGCAACAAACTATTTATGACTATTGTGACTTGCATTTGGAAATTACATACAATAATTTATAGTGCTTTAATTTTTGAAATTATTAGACTAGAGATTTTTATTATTTAGCCACACACACAGTTGAATTTACAAATTGAGGCACAATAGAAAACATATATTGAACTTATCAGTTTGTTTGTATATACATATAATGACTTATACTTAGGCACTGTAACTAAAAATCAATGATAAAACAATGTAGTGATTCCTGTAGATAATGGTATAAAACTCCAAAATCATGAAATCATATCATTGATATTTAATACAATGATTTAAACTTGACAAGGGATAATTTGTTTATTGATACAATGATTTTTGTAACTTAATTAAAGGTTATACCATATTATCTATATATAATAATTTTGTATATGTTTTTACCTTGTTTTTAGTTATCATTGATATCCCACTATGTGTATTCTGTAAGCAAATGGATATTATACTTATCCAACATAAATATAGCCAACACGATTCTAGAATATACATAAAGTTTATTTTCTATATGATAAAATTAATACAATTATTTCTGCCCGAGTGTATTTGGCCATGATAATCAAGTAAGTTTGGTATAAGAAAAATGATGTCTCATTCTTAGATATATGATATTACCAATTAAGTGATAATGGATATTACATTATATGGTAGTTTTCCATGGTATATAGGATTGTATAAAATTGTTTTTGCATGAGATATAATATTAAGGTATTGTTTTCTAACTATTATATACAACTAATAATGGATGTTTCATGTAGTATATCTATGCAGTAGGGCAAAAACATGCCATATACATATAGTCAATACTAAGTTAATTCAATTTAGAATAATGATGCATTATAATATTGTTAATTTTTTTAATGATATATTGTTACTAGTGAAACAATGAATGGATCAATATACCAACTAAGGTGAATTTTAGCATACAAGTTGTGGGTATGTTTTATTTATAAATCTCATTGACTGAGTTGGTACTTTCTTAAACCTATAAAGTGTGACTGTGTGACTTTTACATGAAGGGTTGTCTTATTTAATCATGAGTCAAATATTTATAGATTTCTTAACTAATGTAATACCAATCTATGTTTTCATGTGGAGATAGTATATAAATATATGGGTATCTATATATAAACATGTATATATAGTTTATGTAAAGTGATATATAAATAGTAATATCCTTTTCAATGTGATTAGAGTCTTTAATTATGAAGATGATGGTGTTGAACTTGATAGAATATATATAAGAACTAGTTGCATTATTCAAACACTCCTACAATGGTGTCAAGGTAAGAAAAAAGTATATAGTTCTCATTGAATTAGTTTCAGATTTGATCATAGTTGCATTATACCCTTTGTATAGGGATAGATGAGTCAAAGTTAGGAAGAAAACCATGCATAGATCTTGATACCTCTTTCATGAAAATATAAATAGTTGCTAGAGACTCATATGTTTTCTTTAGAAAAAATGATGAATTCTACTAGTGTTAGAACAATAATTGTGTGTTAAAACATATGTATTATGTAGAATATGTAGGGTGTGTAAATATATGAATAAGGTAATTTATTTCACACACACACACACACACACACACACATTGGGATGAATTCCTATAAACATATATTTTGATTGATATATTATCATGGTTTAAGTGATTTGTATAAGTATATATTTGATGAAACATAATGTATCATATTAGAGTAATTTTTGTATTGTTGAATACTTATATGTGAAATACAAAGCAAAAGACTGTGTTATTTTGAGAATGTGTGTAAGAAGTTATATACGCTTTGATTATATTAGGGTGAAAGTATATTTAGGGATAAAATCTATGAAGGAGACTTACATTATAGAATCCCTTATCTTATAGAGATATTCAATAAGCTTCATGAATAGTAAAGTTTTAAAATCATAGGGAGTTATTGATTTAAATGTATATTGATATAGTAGTTACATATCATTTGAGTACTTAGATATGGTGCATATTATTATTTACAAGTAATTTTATAAATTAAATATACCTATAATAGTCAATGGTTAAAATAAGATATAAAGTTTCTTAGGGACTAGAAACTATAACATATTAAATAGTTTCTTAGAAATGGAATGAGTTGTTTAAATGAAAGATTATAATGAGTTTATCAGTTATTTGATTCTCTACCAATATTATGATTGACTTCCTAGAAATAAGTAGTGTGTACATAAAATGGTGGACTGTATTATTACTACTTATACTATATAATTGAATCTACTTACGGAGATTAGATTATGCAGTATATACATAGGATATACATTTTATAACTATTAGACATTTGATTTTGATTTTTAAGACTGGTTGTTGTAATATGGGTAGTTGTGCTCATGATCAATGAAATATGATATTATGGGATGTTATAGAGGGTATTTTATTTAAAAAATACATTCTAAATGTATGTTATAACTAGGTGATATAAACTCTAATTAATATGTCTAAATTCATTCATACATTTGATGGATTAAATGTATGCATTTTGGATATTTCTAGGAATATTATGTTTTATGATAGTTCATATAAAGTATTTTATTGTGTCTACTTACAAAAAATAGAGTGTGAAACCTAATATATATATATATATATATAATACTTGGTATAATCTAAACTTGTTTGCTTATTATTTATAGTATGGGATAGATATTTTTGTGAGATTCATTCATATGCTTGATGGATTAAATATATGTTTTTTTAATTATTCATATGTTTCACAGGTTATGTGATTGCTATTAGGATGTAGTCTATATTAATCTATTAGTTATAATAAGCTAACGACATCTTGCATTGTTGATACTAAGTAAGTAATGAGATGGATTTCACTTACTAACATCACAATTCTAGATGAAGTTAAATAGATCAGGTGGTGTGTATAAATTTGATTGATCCATAGATGATTTATTATTTAATAACTTTGGTCAAATTAATGTTTAATGAGACATTGCCATTTCATGAGTATGATTTACATGTTTGTGTAGTATCTTGAGTAGAATGGGTTTATATGATAAATCACATGTTTAGTTTTAAAAATCACACAACACATGGGTACTAGCTTATCTGTCTGGATTCCCATGCCATCACTATCTACTAATCCATGAAGGGAGGGAAATTCCATGATGGGATTAGTGTGGGGGATCATTGGTTCGTGGTTGTTTGGAAGAGTGCTTGGATGATGCTCTCCCTCCCCATAATAGTATTACTTTTGAGATGACACTTGAGATTGCCACAAATACTAGGGTCTAGGGAAATTATGCTCTAAGGAGCCATGTATCTTATATATGTACATTGTATGTTATTTATTATTGAAACATTATGACTATGATCCTTAACTAATTACTATTTAAACATGGATAGTCATGGTTGTATGGCTGTACTAGTCATGGCTAGATATTTATAATTAATTTATATAATCATATTATGATGTGTTTCTTATGATTATAGAGATCACTGGTATGATGTAGTATTCTTCATTTACAGTTATCACACTTAGGGTATTTAATATGATCACTAATTAGATTCTCATGGTATATTCTATTTAAAGTATATGTTGATTAGATTTAAAAAATCACGTATGTCTAGGTAGATCCTAGAGGGGATGTTACAAAATTCAAAAGTATAATCATGATGGCATTATCAAATCAATATAGAATACACAAACATGTCATACTATAGATATTTAAAAAGTATAACCTACCTATAACAAGTAAAAAATTTATTCAAAAAAATAATCTAACCATCACAATATATATGCAAGGAGCTTATTTCAAGCATAATTACATTGATCTTACTCAAAATGAAACTATTTGTAGTGTGAGAGGATTATCACAAATTTTATATTTTATCAGTTACTTACACCATAGTTTAGATTGTGAATGAGCCCTTGGATACATTATATGCCCAATCTCATGTGGACCAAACCTTTTCAACACAAAGGTATGGGTTTTGCCTTATATATATCAACAACCATTACATTAGGAAGATCATGGTTAATATAAATGTAAGGCATGATATATTATAATCAATAAGGTAATACATTTTCACATGAAGGACGAACAATCCACATATAACATGATAGTAAAATTATCAATATATAGATGGAGAAGATGAATATTATATGTTCTTATACAAATCTAAACACTTCAATCCTAATTAGTATGATCTACTAGATGATTTTTGATTAAAAAAATTCAAAGAACATTTAAAAAAATGAAAAAAATAAAAAATTGAATTCTACATAGATTCTTGACTATTGCATCATGTTCTACTCTTATTTTCAAATTAAATCATTTGATCAACTCTTCTAAGCCCTTAGCATTTGTTGACTTTTTGGACTCTCATCTCTTCCTTTTTGCTTTCTAGATTTGAATAGTTCAAAGCAGTGGTCAATTATACCATATTCTACTACTTATGTCCCTACTTGCACAAATTATATTGATAGATTTGAATTTCTATGCCAATTTTAAAACCATAAAGTAGAGATCATGAACGTTTTCCATTCTTGACCCGAGATGGGTGTTCTTGTCCTTCTCAAATTTTCATTAATAAATCCAAAAAAATGCACATATAATCTTAATACTTCCAATTTTTAGTTGTTTGAGTAAATTTTAGTATACAAATTAGTGTTTAATCATGAAAAAAAATTCTCTTTCTATGTTGCATTAATTATACATATGATAAACCTTGACAAGCGTACATTTGATGAAATGAGGATGTATAATTAGTCATCTACATACATTTCATAGTCTCCTATAGATTTTCAAAATGACAACTCACATATAATGGAGGCATCTTATTCATACATGGCCATGTCATCATTT
Organism: Torreya grandis; assembly: GCA_037957365.1. Classification (NCBI taxonomy): domain Eukaryota; kingdom Viridiplantae; phylum Streptophyta; class Pinopsida; order Cupressales; family Taxaceae; genus Torreya; species Torreya grandis. Next base: position 25,343 of record JARHVA010003987.1, on the reverse strand, counting down.
TCTAGTGCACCATAGATTGACTCATGTCTCTGATTATTCATATCTTTCTCCTTTATTTTAATTTTGAACCTTTGATTTGAAATAGTTTCTACTATTTTTAATTTATAAATTCATAAAAGTACAAAAAAAACTCAAAAATGTAAAAATACAAAAAAAAATTCACAAATCTTAAACTAGGACCTGAACATGATTATCTATTTAGTTTACATCATTTTCATATTTTATTTATCTTATTAGTAGTAAATACATATTATTTTTATATCACACATACATTTCATTGTATTGATGAGTCTTATGTATGATGTAAAAGTTGTGCAAGGATCAAGGTGTTATACTTGATTTTAATCAGTAGCCTTACTAAAGTAAGCCCATCTCATCCATAGGTGATAGTATATAAGTGTTATCATTATATGACTCTTATACTAGTGAACTATACAATCTTTATAAATGTCTTTTTTAACACCTATATTTTCAATTGTGCATTGATATGTTATTTGCTATGATATGATCTTATTCCATATGCATCATTTAGATTACATTTATATTTTCATGTTCCATTGATGCTATTTTTTTATACATAGTATATCATATTTTGTCTATCTATAATGAATGGCCCTTTTCCCTTGTGTTTAATTTTGTTAACATCTCCATGAGATCTTTCTTGTTGTGTATGACATTTGAACATGTCCTTTGATTTATCTTTTGGCACTATGTTAAGTGTGAAATTTGAACATGTCCCTTGTTTATGACATCATTCATGTCTTTGTATGTGAAATTTCATACTTTGTGACACTTGAGCATGTCCCTTGTGTGAAGCACTTCTCCTTAATTGTTTGGAATTTCTATCATTGTGCTTGTGTACTTGTTGAGCATACTGAGTTTTATAAATGCCATGATCCATAACAAGAACCACTAACACTATTATACTAATTCTATGAGATTCACCAATACATTTATAGAGTACTTGCCTCATGAGTTACATACATGTTTCAAATAGCACATATGTTACTAAGCTAGCATACTTTTCACATATGCTAAAATTTTCAATGATTACATCTTAATATTCATGTTGTAAGTTAACTTTTATTTTGATATGAATGAATTTTAGGTTCAACTCCATTATCTCAAAAGGGGGAAACTTCAATGGGATTTTCATAAATGAGATAAGACTTTTCAAAGAGAAAAAATAGTTTTAGTACAAATAATGTTGAAAATTTCTTAAAAAATTAGTCATTAGAACAAGTTATGAGGGGCATGTGTCATGAATATGCACTCGTATTTCAATATCAAAGTAAAAATTTACATATTTGGATTGCATAATACAACTTTATGCACATGTTTCATAAAAAACTCACAATTTGCATTAACATACAATTACAATTTCTATAATTACAGTGGTAGCATGATACAAGTTCATGTGTATTGTACCTTTTTCAATATTTCTAAATACTACTTGTTAAGATATATACATGGTAGGACAATATCCATTACGTTTTGATAATGCATTTAGAATCAAATCTGCAATTGAATCTACAATCTATCTATCATGGTTAATTCATTTTTAAGTGCATAGTGTATAACTTGGATATTACTATGCACTCCAACATTATGTCTATGAATCCATTTTGGATTCTAACCTATTTTATTCTTAGGGTTAAAAATAATAGATGAGTTAAATTTAGGTTTATGTATCACTCAATGGGTGGTATTTCTATCTTCAAAGTATAAATTTTATTTGAGGTTTGATCACCCTCAAATTCTCCATTGGTTCAACTAAGGAACCAAGTTTTCTCCAAGTGCTTCATAGGAAGCATATTTTCTCCAATGCTTCAAGAAAGCATCATATTCAATAAAATTCATAGAATCAATTATGATTTCATTCATTTAATGTGTATCCTTCCCCTTTCTCTCATTTCAAGTTTAAGTAAATTTCAAATTCAAAGCTTTTTCAATTTTAAATTTCTAAAATAACAATGTAACTATTTCATGTGTTTTAAAAGGTTTTCCAAAGAGTACGATGCCTTGCATGATTATATTAGTACCTAAAAGGTAAAGTGTGTCCTACACACAAATCTATGTTTTTTATTTAATCTAAAAATATATTTTTATACCAGATCATGGGGAGATGGAAACTATAGACACCTAAAATAGTGATGAAGATCAAGATAAGTATCAATGGTAAATAATATAAAATAAACAATAGGACAAGTTTAAGGATCTCTCATTGATAAGGTAGAGGAAATTTACATATGGCCTCATCATTACAAGATTTAAAATTCTAATATGACAAATTAAAATAATTGTTTACATTTAGAACATAAAATTTCAGTCAACCTTAAAAAATATTCAAATGAAATTTCATTCTATTTAATATGTTTATTTTATATTTATGATTAAATTTTTTCAAAATTCATTGTAAGAATTATTGATTTTATTTTTTGGTAGTTAAGGATTTTCATAACGAACCACAAATTATTTTCTTCACGTAAATTGCATCTTAGTCGTCAATCATAAAAAATAAATGACCTAATCAGACTTTTAGAATTAAAATGATGGATAATAATAGAAATTTTATTTTAGATCCCTACCAATTGTATACCTAAAAGAATGGTTGGCTAAGCATCCCTTTGTTAGAAATCATGTAATGATCTAAAATCCAATTAATAATTAAAGACTATACATGAATCTAATGGAATGGGAGAGAGTTGTTTGCTTGAGGAATGGTTGTGAATACAAGTTTGAGAAGATTCATTATGCTATGAAATATGAATATATTTCAATCTCTATCCATCCTACTTAATGTTACAATTTACCTATGGAAAGCACAACCAATATGTATTGTTGTAGTATATCCTAGAAAATAAGAAACCCATTATACATATAATATTATGTGGCTTGGTATTAGTCACATGACATATTCATTGAAAAACATTGGCATAAAAATTTTCACCTCAAGATCTTATTCACACTTTGGGTGAACATGAGAGGATCTCAATAACACCCTTTCAAAAATCATCGATCCTTTTAAAATATCCAATATGAGACAAAAAATATTGAATTAAAATTCAAATACCCTATAACAAATAAATATTGAATAGAAGACATGGAAATAAAGATTTCAAGTCATCATGTTGTTTTTTGTTTTACAAAATAAGAAAAAAATATCAAAAAAAATTGTCATAGCTTCCCTTCAGTATTTGAAAAATTAAATACATATTAATTAAGAGATCAAATCAAAGTCTAAACATTGCGTACAAAAATTCAAGAAAAAATAAAGGACACACCGATACATACATGTTTTTTAGACAACTACATTTTAAATTAAGCATGATAGACTTTAGAACATAAGAGATGGAAACATACTTAAAATTGACTACCAATGATACTCTAACATATCAATAAATTTTTTGCTTGTTTTAGTTCTTTGAAAAATTAAATTTTATCAAAATTTGCATCTCTAAACCTTATTGACTTAGATACTTTGTTACCATATTTAGATATTCTAACTGAGTTTGAAGACACGTTAGTTGTACATAAACTAATATTTATAGAAATAAGACATTTTTCATACAAGAAACCTTAGTTTCAGTTTTAAGGAAAACTAATTAATGTCTCAAAAAATATTTATGTAATACAAAGAACATAACTATGATATATTGAAGAAACAAAAAATATTATTGTTGATATGAAACATCGATTACAATATAAGATTAATTTTCAATTAGGAAATGTATGTACAAATTTTAAGATATAATCTTTATGAGGATTATGAAAAATAACATTGTATAACATGGAAAATATGAAACTAAACTAGGACTAGGACCATATCCCTCTATATTAAGTGTCATGATAATTTAAGAGTTTAAAACCCAATTGATAATGGTCATATAGATGAAGACACTGATGATGGGGATACTAATGACACTTTGATTCATGGGTTTATTGGCCGAACATACATTCATGACCTCTAATAAAAAATTTAAAAACTCTCCTATTGAAGGACAACAACCACTTAGCATTTTCCAAGAAAGATTTTAAGAGGAATGAACTTCCCCATCCTACTCTATGGTGAACCCCATGACAAAAACACTATAAAAACAATTTTGTATGAAAAATGTGCAATGGTAATTTTTTCATCATGACCATAGATTTTATTATCACATTATTGATCTTTTATTTGATGAAATTAAGATTATTACTAAGCAATTCAGTAGATGTATTTGGATTCTAGTCAGAAAAGGATAGTTAAAGGGCCAAATACTATAAAAAAAATCTCAAATAAAAACATAATTTTTAATTAATATTAATATTCAATATTGGATGCTTTGATTTCAATAAAATACATATTTAACATGAGCATTATAAATTAAAAATAATGTATTTTCCATGACACACCAATTAAGTCCTACAACCTTTTTTGATACATTATCTAGTCTAGAACATTGTTGGTAAACCCCTGCAACTGTGTTCCCTTACACTTATGTAGTGGACACTTGATTTGATGTGTTAGAGTATATTTCTCATGCTTTCTATGTTTTAACTACATTTTTCATCCTTTTCCTAGTTTTGTCCTATGTGAGAATTTATCCCACATTGCTTAGTTAGGCTTGATTATTATTTCTCCTTACCGACTTAAGTAAGGGCTCTCTATTGTATTCAATATGTTTTTTCATAATAATAATTCATTTTGTTCATGGTTGGTTTATTCCTTGTGTGTATTTTGTGGTACTCATGGCTGTGGTAATGATGTGTTGGAGAGATCTTGATTTAAGGGTATTGATGACTCTTTCATGTATTAGAGCCACCCTCCAACAACCATTGCTCAGTTTTAGGTTTCCCTCATTATAGAAAATACACTATTATTTAGTTGATTAAGCCCTTTTTTGTAGTTATTTCTATAGCCTTTGGAGCCACTTTCTACAATCAACTATTTTCTAGTGCATTTTCAGGTCTTCTACCCTATGACATTGAGTCTAGAAGGCCTCAAAACCTTAGGAATTCCTATCAATTCATCAAAAATGGAGATTTTTACAAGAACTCATTTTTTGCAATTTTTTTGATGAACTAGGGATTGATATGTATGACAACATTTTAAAATAAATGGGTTTTTCAGGGTTTCTTGAAATATTTATAGGTTTTCAAATATTTTTGTGGGTTCTCTCTATTTTTAACAAATATATAAGCTTTATATCTCTATTTTCTTGATCTATGGCATTTTGTCTTTGTCTTGGTTTTATGGTGGAACCTGAATCCTCAATTTATAGCTCACGTGCTTATTTGATTAGACTGATGAGATCTAGTTTTTTATTAGACATCGATGTTTTTTTACCAAGCCTTCATAATTTCTCCTTATTGATCTCCATGTAATAATTTATGATTTATAATTGACCTCCCTATCTCCATGCAGTTGGATCTCCATTGGGATATTTTTTGATGTTGTATCCTCTGTTTCTATGCAAAATTGCTTTCTACATTCAAAGAAGAAATAAGAAACTAAAAGAAATGGTCAAGGCTAGAAGATACCTGATAAAGTTGTGCGCACCGAAATCAGACATTGGAAGATTCTCCTCTTTGGCTGTGGAGGAATGACACCTGCGAAGAAAAGAGACTAAAACACAAAAAAAATGTTAGTCAAAGATATGGTGGGCTATCAGGCGAACGCCCAATCCTGGAAGTATGAAGACTTCCTAGAAGGATATCAACCCACTGATAAAAAAGCAGAATATTGGATTGAAGTAGATATAATGAAAGATAAAATGATAGAAATAAAGGACATAAAATAAAATGCGTACCTGATAATGAAGTAAAACATTCTGTGCAGTCGCCGATGTCGGTCTCTGTGTTGCCGGCATCGGTTAGGGAAAGTGCCGACATCGGTTAAAGTGCCAGCGTCGGTCGGGGTAGTGACCGGCGTCGGTCGGGGCAAGTTCTGGACAGAGTCTGGATGAGTTGCAGAAGGTCTAGGAGAATCGAGATAGGGTCTGGTTAAGGTCGGGACAGGGTTTGGATAGGGTCGGGACAGGGTCTGGATAGGGTCTGAACAAGGTCTAATCAAGGTAATGTCGAGTAGGGTCTGGGGGTTTTGGTCAAGTCTGGATGGAGTTACAAACTGGGATAGTGGGTAGAGATGTAAGGAAGGGACTCAGGGCTCAGGTCTACAGTCTGAAGATCCGAAATGATAGAAATAGAAACAACAAACAAATAATAACCAGAAAGAAATAAAACAAATAGAGTAAATACTTACCTGCTAGAAGACATGATAAAAGCCATGATTGAAGTTGTTGAAGCGTTGCCGTAAGTTGATCGAAGCGAATGCAGATTGGTTGAATGCTGGAGTTGATTGATCGCCAGAGTTAGTTGGTTGCCAGAGTCTGTGAATGTTCGAGTTTGAGGGTCGATTGATTGATTGATTAGTTGATTCAGCCTTCGGGATTGACTGGCAGACGTTGATGAAGACAAGGGGTGGTTCGAGAGACAGTTCGATAACCGTTCGGGAAACCGATTGGGAACCGAATGATAACTGATAACAGATAACGGTAAGGTGACCGACGTTGGTAGGATTGCCGATGTCGGCCGATAAGTGATCGATGTCGGTGACATCGACCGGGTAACGACCGTCGTCGGCAGATGCACAATGGGGATAGAGTCTAGTTTTAGCTCTACGCTCATTGTTACATGCTGCCAAGGTCAAGGCTAGTGGAAAAAGTGATTGCAAGGGTTGAATAGGATAAGAAGAATAAAACGGGGGATGACTAGGGGAGTCGACATGATTTTGATGTCTACATTTGCCCCTTTTTGTCTTGTTGGTTGTTCTAGATGAACTGCAAGACAAAAATAGGAGTGATTGCCCCAGGTGTGGGATAAGGTTGATTTCATCTTGTTGGTTGTTCGAATGAACTGCAAGACAAAAACAAGAAGCGGATTGCCCCGATTATGGATAAGGTATTCCCCCTCAAAGCAGGAGTCGAGGGAAGGGAACTGGGAATCGGGTGCTGATTTGACAAAGAGTGGATGAAAAAGGGGTGAGGGTGAACGCTGTAAAAGGTGTGATTGCGTGCATACCACTGCATGAGATGGTTAGGTCAAAAGTGTCACAGGTCAAGGGTTGAGGAGTGCCAAAATTGAAATAACTGGGCCCCAGCATTTAGTCGTCTACTGATTGCATCACTCAATCTAAGCTGAAGCTCCAAATGGGTCGTCACGTTCTAGGTATCCCGGGCTCAGGAAGTGCTCCTAGAAACACGAAAAAGTCACAAGTAGTGTGGATCAACCGGCTTGCAATCCTATACTTGTGAGGGTCAAAAAAGGTCTGTGCACAATTCTGCTAACCAGTCATGAGATAGCATACATGCAAAAACAACCAAGGTAACAATGTCTTGGAAGTGGTCGAGGTTGGAGGAGAGAGGTATGATCTCCAATGGTTGGTAGATGAGGGTAGGAATGGATGAAAGGATGTGGCCGAGCTAACCCCAGAAGACAGTCGTGTCATCTGAGTGCTACTTACATAGCCCCGGTCAGAGGGCTTTAGGCCAATGTAGTTCAGACAAAGGGTCCGAGTAGTAGACAGGTGGTTAAAATGGTCGATAGTTGGTCTGGATTATGACGAAATGATGAGGAGAAGAGATGTGGTAGCCATTTCCAAATGGCATATTCCACAACATTGGTCGAGAGGTCTTTCATCCCTAGCAATATTCCATATTCGTGATGGATGTATGCTAAAAATGAATTGGGGTCTATTTATGCTTCAGCAAGTATTGGTTTATGCTGAACATAAATTGCGGCGGGTCGATAGTTTCCATGTGTATTGGTGTCCATAGAAACTAGGGTGAATAGGCGATGGGAGTGGTCTGAAAAGAGAGTTGAGTTGATTGACAAGTGATGAAGGTGAATGTGACTAAAGTGCAGAAGAAGTGAAAAGCATATTGCTCTTGCATTGACAAGGACCAAAAAGATAGCATAGATAGGGGTTATGAGAACCAAGAGCCCCATTCATGCATGACATCGTTGACCATAGTTATGTTAGAGCGGTAATCGAATCACTTCAACATTAAAGTGAGCTCGAAGTCCCTTGAGCAGGTGATAGGAGGAGGAAAGAGGGTAACCCATTTTAAGAGCAGAGATAACTATGCCCCTTTTTATAGGAGATCCTGAGACAACTATAAGTCAAGTCCATGACTCATTCATTTTTTTTTAATTTTTTTTTTGAGGTGCAGACTGATCAATGCGGGAAGTCCACAAAAAGATGTCATTTGCTTGGTAGTCAGTTGTGAAGCTAATCAATGCGGGAAGCTTCTAAAATAGTGCTATTTATTGCCAGATTAGTCATAGCCATCCTTCAAGGGAGTGGTCTAGATTTTTGTTTAATATAAAGGCTTTTGAATAGCTGTCCTTCGAGGGAGCAGTCTATTAATTACAGCAATGATAGTACAGCTATCCTTCGAGGGAGCAGTCTGCTTTTTGATTTTGATATTGATATAGTGACCATGGATATTGGGACATCTTGATTTGTTTTGACAAAAATGTGAGTCGTGGACAAGATTATAGAAGGTCAAGGGCTCCCTTTTATGAGGACAAAAGCATCCATACAGCATAAAAGGGTTATAGGAATTGTTAAGAGGAATAGGGTTGAAAGGAATTAGGACAAAGAGGATGGGGATTGCTCAAGGGACGAGCTCAAGTTAAGTGTCAAGTGGACAAGTACTCGACTAGCAGTAGAACGGTCGCAGATGCAACGCATTAAGAGGCTCAAGTTCTGGGCGTCCATCAAGAGAAGACAGACGATAAGTCCCTGATCCATACTTGTGCATGATAATAAAAGGTCTGAGCCAATTAGGAGAAAACTTGCCTCATTTACTGCACTCCATATTGGTCACGTGTTGATTCTCTTTGAGGATAAGGTCTCTGATGTTGAAATCTCGTTCTCGTAGATTTTTGTCATAAGTGCGCTTGATGCAATGTTGATAGACATAGAGATGATTAAGGGCAGCAAGATGGCGTTCGTCAAGTAACTCAAGTTGAGCTAAGCGATCTTGACGAAAGTCATCATTGGAAAGAATATCATGAGAGAAATGTGGAGAGACGGGATCTGTACTTCGAGAGGTAAGATAGCCTCTGTTCCGTACATGAGAGAAAAAGGGGTAGCACCCGTAGAGGTTTGAATGCTAGTGCGGTAAGCCCACAAAGCGAAGGGAATGTGAATATGCCAATCCCTACCTATATCACTGACCACTTTTATGAGAATTTTGGTGAGAATTTTATTGGAAGCCTCGGCCTGCCCATTTGCTTGTGGGTAGTAAGGCGAAGAAAAACTGAGTTTGATGTCGAATGAGTCGCATAGTGTTTGGACAGTCTTGTTTTTAAAGGACTTGCCGTTATCGGTGATGAATTTATGAGGGACACCAAAACGACAAATGATATGGGTGGTGATGAAGTCGACGATCTTGTCGGCTTTAGTGGAGATGAGAGGAATGGCTTCCACCCACTTGGTAAAATATTCAGTGGCTGTGATGATGGATTGATGACGAAGAGACGAATGAGGGTTAACCTCACCGATGAGATCTAAGCCCCACTGAGAAAAAGGCCAGAAATCCTGAGCAATTTGTAAGGCGTGACTAGGAAGATGAAGCAAGTTAGAGTGCTGCTGACACTTGATGCAACACCGAACATAGTCGCTACAGTCTTGATGAAGGGTAGGCCAATAATAGCCCAAACGAAGGATGCGCTTGGCAACCGAATTCCCACTGAAATGTCTACCACAAATCCCGTCATGGACTTGCTGAATGGCTTGAGATGCTTCAGTGGAGGTGAGACAGCGAAGAAGGAGGCCGTCGAAGCCTCGCTTATAGAGAAGACCCCCTAGCATGGTATAGCGAGTGGTACGCTTGATAAAAGCTCATCGTGCATTACTAGAGAGGTTGGGAGGAATTACAGAGAGAGATAAGAAGTCTACAAGTTGCTTATACCAAGCATCTTGTGGGCTAGGGTCTATAGTGTTGACATGATGAATGTGAGAAGAGATATATGAAGGCAACGACACACGACGCACCGTGACAAAAAGTCTGGATGCAGATGAGGAAGATGGGATATGCGAAGCGAGAGAAGCCATGGTGTCAGCAAACTTATTCGTGGATCGAGGAACAGTCTGCAGGAGGAAATGGTCAAAAGATGCAAGGAGAATGTCAGCACGGTTTTTGTACCTTTGCAAAATTTCATTTTTACAGAGGTATGAACCATTGACCTGATTGACGATGAGCTGCGAGTCACTGAAGATGTTAATGGACTTGATGCTGAGAGAGAGGGCGGTCTGAAGTCCCAAAATTAAGGCCTCGTATTCGGCCATATTATTGGTACAATCAAAGTTGAGTTTAAAAGATAGAGGCATGGGCTCCCCTTCGAGTGGAATGAGAATAACCCCAGCACCCCCACCTAGTTGACATTTGGAACCGTCAAAGAACATAGTCATCTGATAGGTGGTGTCGTCGAAGGAAAGCGCAGTGATAGACTCATCAGGGAATTCACACTGCGAAGGTTGATTGTTAGGAAGAGGGGCATCTGCTAGTTGATCAGCAATGGTTTGCCCCTTGATAGATTTCTGCTGGATGAATTCGAGATCGAACTCAGCAAGCAGCATGAGCCACTGAGCCATACGTTGATTCTGATATGGCTTGGAGTGCATGTACTTGAGAGGGTCAGTGTGGGTGATGATAAAGGTTTTGTGACTAAGAAGATAGTGGCAAAGCTTAGTAGCAGCAAAGACTAATGCCAAACAGAGTTTCTCGATATGGGTATACCGAGTTTCATAGTCAACCAGTGTTTGACTGATATAATAGACTGCTTGCTCACGGTGATGCTCGTCTCGGTGTGCGATCATGGCACCTAATGAATGATGAGTGGCTGAGATATAAAGGTAGAAGGGTTGGTCATCTTTAGGTGGAATGAGGACTGGTGGAGAGACCAGATAGCATTTTAGGGCTTCAAAAGCCTCTTGACAGTTCTTATCCCATGTAAAAGAGACGTCCTTCTTAAGGAGATGATGAAAAGGTTGGCAGCAGTCAGAAAGTTGCGAGATGAAATGACGAATGGACTGGAGCTTCCCTTGTAGACTGCGAAGCTGCTTGAGATTGGTCGGGGGTGACATTTTGAGGATAGCGCAAATCTTGGCGGGATCTATCTCGATGCCACAGAAGGAAATGATGAAGCTGAGAAGCTTGCCAGAGAGGACCCCAAAGACACATTTCTTGGGGTTAAGACGAACATTGTACTAAAGAAGATGAGAAAAGATGATTTGGAGAATGGTCAGATGGTCATGGCGAAGCTTGGACTTGCTGAGCAGGTCATCCACATAGTCCTCCATGATTTTGTGAAGGAGATCATGGAAAATGTAGGTCATGGCACATTGATAAGTGGCACCTGCATTTTTCAGGCTGAAAGGCGTGACTCGATAGCAGAAAGTCCCCCATGGGGTAATGAAAGTAGTCTTGTGCTGATCTTCCAGAGCAATCAGGATTTGATTGTATCCTGAAAACCCGTCCATAAGAGATAGCATCTCATGGCCGGCCGTAAGATCAACAAGCTGGTCAATGTTAGGAAGAGGAAAGTCATCTTTAAGATAGGCTAAGTTAAGGTCGCGATAGTTTGTGCAGATCTGAATCCCCCCAATTGCCTTGGTGACTGGGACGATGTTAGAGACCCACTGTGGATAATCGATGGGCTGGATGAAGGAGACAGAAAGGAGACGCTGAAGCTCCTCTTTGACAAGGAGGGAAACGCAAGGATGCATCTTTTGAAGCTTTTGTCTGATAGGCTTAGCCTCTAGTTTGGTGACAATGTTATGGGTAACAATGGTGGGGTCGATGCCAGGCATATCACTGTAAGTCCAGGCAAAGGCCCTGCTATGGTCAGAGAGGAAATGGGTATAGTCAAGCTACTCCTGAGCGTCTAAAGATTGGCCAATCTTTAAGACATAAGGAACATCAAAAGAAGGAAGGTTGATGTCAATGGTTGATTCATTTAACATAACCTGGGTCTCAGAAGGGAGGGAGCGCTGGATGAAAGAATCATCAGCGCCCATGTAAGAAAGAATGGCGTCATCGTCAACGCAGTGAACGGTGTGAATGGTTGCCGACTCATCTTCGATCATGCTGGGAAAAATGAGAGGGAGAGAATTGGACACCCCATTGAGCTGATAAGTCAAGGGGTCCAGGCGGATGGTGTTTATGGAAAAAAAAACTAGGAGGAATGGAAACCACTGACTTCGTAGGTGAAGGGGGTGAAACAGGCGAGTGTGGAGGAGATTGGTCAATGATTGGTTCAAGACAAAGGTCTAAAGGGTCTTGAGTAGGGTCGTGATATCCTAGACCATATCATTTCTTGGCGTCATCATCATTGAGCGGTTGGATAGGCTTATGGGAACCTTGCTCATAGCGTCCGAAACCAAAACCCTTCCATGCACACCTGTGAAGGTAAGTGTGTGCAAAGGTGGGGTTGCCAAGAAACGAGAAGTCTGATGTGAAAGTTTGGGGTGAAGAAAGAGGATTACCGTCAGTAGGAGCTTGATTAAGCCCCCCATAGATGAGGTTAGTGCAGAGGTGAGGGGGACCATAAGGTATGATCATCCCTATCTGATGGTCGTAGCTGGGGCTGTGATGAAGACGTCCATACTCTTGTGGAGTTTGGAACATGTCTAAAACCAGCAAGCGATACTCTCCCAATGAAAGTCTTTGGAAGACGTCTTCCATGGGATCTGTGGTCATCGCTTGAAGGGGAGGTGTAAGGGCGACCGCCTGTTGCGAACTGGTCAAAGCTTCCACGGATGGAGGTAGTGCTGGGGTTAATGGCTTGATAGGGATGAGGACATCATTTGGACGGTAGGTGGTGTTGCATGTTTTGAAAGGCGAAGGGTCAGCAGGAATGGTGTGGACTTGTCCGTCATGCTCAAATTTCACACAACGGTGCAGGGTGGAGGGGACACAGGTCATGGCACGGATCCAAGGTCGGCCCAGTAAGATGTTGTATTGAAACTCTCCTTCGATGATGTAGAAGAGCTCCAGGACTGTGCGTGGACCAACGCGAATATGAAGAACGACTGTGCCAATGGTCATGGTAGTAGTGTCATTGAAAGAGTGCAAGATTGCATCAGTTTTGGAGACGCAATTCTTGGGAAGAGCCAACTGATCAAAGGCATGGGTGGAGATGATGTTGATGCTAGCGCCCCCGTCAATCATAACGTGTTTAATGCGTGTCCGATCGATATAGGCAGTGATGAAGAGGGCAGCATCCTGATCTTCTGTGTTGGATGTAGGAATCTCAGAATCGTTGAATGTAATGGAGGCGATAGGGGCTAAGGAGTGGACAAGGGCAGCAAGTGGTTGGGGGTCCTCGGGTTGGACCTCCGCTGCTTGCAGGGCTTGGATGAGGGCCTGACGATGTTGGGGCGAAGTTTGGATGAGATCGTAGAGGGACATCTTCACAGGCGTCTGGTGAAGCTGTTTCAACATGGAGTCGTGGATTGGTCTGGAAGAAGAAGAAGAGGAGGGTTGAGGCGTGCCAAGGATAGAAATCTTAGGCTTAGGCAGTTGAGGTGGATTGACAAAAGGGTAGGTCCAAGGAATGGCAGCTTTTTCTTTTGCCTTGTCCTTTTGTGACCTGGTGGTGATGTGAATGGCATTGATTTCAAAGATGGGAGGTGAAGGTGATGAAGGAGTTGTAATCGGTTGATGAGATGTAGATGGGTTTGAATAGGTAGAAGGGTTATGAGAAGGAGTCAGGGGTCGGTCGAAAGTGTCCTCAAAGAGAAGAGTGTCTTTCTCTAGATAACGGCGAATGACAGCCTTGAGGGCATAGCAAGTCTCGGTGTCGTGTCCTGGTGTACGATGATATAAACAAATCTTTGTCATCGAACCAGGAGGGTTTAGACCTGAGAGGTTGGAAAGGCTTGATGGGTGGAAGAGTTATGCTAGAAGTTTGCAAAAGTCGTTGCAAGATTAAAGAGTATGAGCCCACTAAAGGGTCCGTGCTCATCGATGTATGCGATGTCGGTGACTTTTGCTTGGGCGAAGTTGGAGGAGGCTTTCGTACCACCTTCTGGGTTGATGGTGCGATGACAGACAAAGACGGTACATTCTTCATGAGAGGTACCACCCTTTTGGGAGAGGGTAGGCTAGTGGTAGGTAAAGGAAGCAAAGGAGGCAACCGGTTTTGATTAGAAGTTGAAGTGGGAAGGATTCTGGTTAAAGTTGAAGGATGCGGGCCCAAAATGGAGGGCAATGGTGACGGAAGAGGAGGCGTTCGCCTCTGTAGTTTGGCAGTCTTTTGTGATTTGGGTTGAAGACTACTATTGGTTGAAGTCTAGTTTAAGTCCACCTTCACTTGTGGATGAGTGAGGTTGGAGATGGGGCGAATGCCAAGTGACTTGATAGGTTTGGCGGAGTAGATGAGGGTTTTGGTTTTGATGAGGTTGATGGAGATGTAGATGGTCTAGAGGCAAAAATCTGATTTTTGTTGATGGTCTTAGGAGGTTCTGCCATGGGAGGATTAGCAGCATGAGATGAGAGGGCCCAGGCTTGTTGAAGAGCTGTGAGATGGTCCCACAATCCCTGATGTTCCACTTTCCTAGAAGGGAGAAGTTCGAGTCTCTCCACTAGTCGGGAAAATGGCTGAGAAGATGCGAGATGAAGTTTGGGCTCTTGAGAAGATGCTGACGGTTGTGGGACTGAAGGTATGGTAGTTTTGGCCCCAAAGCATGGTGAAGTCGTGACAGGTTCATGTTTGGTTGGAGACGAAGGAGAGATAGGTTCTTCCCTGGGTGGAGAAGAAATTGGAGAATGAAGCTCCTCAAGCAGGTAAAGGGCAGGGATGATATTGCCCTCCACTTATGGTTGAGGAGTAGGAAAGGTTGGGTCTTCCATGGGCAGCAAGAAGGAAGATGGTGAAATTGGCGGTACTGGCAAGGTCGAGGCGTCCTCCAAAATGAGAGAAGTTGAGGGAGAACTAACCAGAGAAAGAGGTTCATCCACATGTGATGGACTAATGGATGAATTCACCTCTTGGGGTTGGTTAGGAATGAGGGGCAAGACCGTATTGACTGTTCGAATATTATGTTCATGGGTATTGTCAGTCAAGGTCTGGACGTTGTTTTGAGTTAGTGGATGATTAGGGAATGGTTGTTTGAAGATATCGATACTCTGATTAGGAGGGGAATTAGGATTGTCAAGGATGAGGTCACCCTTTTCCAACATGTCTTGGATTATGTTTTTAAGGGTTTTACAGTTGCCCGTGTCATGACCTTTAACACGGTGGTAGTGGCAGAAGTCATTTTCCCTATACCACGCAGGGATAGCGCGTGAGGGATCAAATTGTGGTGGTGGTCGGATCTGAGGGAGATTGATGGCCCCTTGTTTGACGAGTTTTTCCAGCACAGACGCGTATGATTCTCCAAGTGGAGTAAACTGTCACTTTATGTATCTCTGCTGAAATTGGCAAGTGGCACTCATAGATGTGGATGGTTCAGATTGATTAGTTGAAGGTGAAGAGGAAGAAGATCTAACAACCACAGCATTTGCTAAAGCTTTAGATTTAGGATTGGGTGAGGAAGGCTTAGAAGAGGGGTCATTGGTTTTGGAGTTAGGATTCTTACTCCGCAACTTGACTTTATTCTCCTCGACGGCACGTAACTCAAGTTTACGAGCCATCGTGAAGGCTTCATCAAAAGTGCGGAAGGTCTGAACCCTCAAGGTAAAAGAAATATGTCTAGCACAGGCTTGAGAGAAAAGTTCAATAAGCTCAGGCTGGGGTAAGGAAAATGAAAGTTGATTGATAAGGCCCCTCCACCGAGCGATGAAATCAGCAATGGATTCATCCTCAAACTGGCAGATAGAATAGAGGTCTGTGATGGAGACCTTCTTGGTGATATTGATGGAGAAATGATCGAGGAAGAGCTGGGCCAGCTGAGTGAACGTGAAGATGGAATGGCTAGGAAGAGAGCTGTACCAGTCAAGTGCAGCACCCGAGAGAGACATGGGAAAAGTGCGTAAGAGCAACGCATCATTGTGGGCGATAAGGTAACAGGCATGTCTGAATGCCCATAAGTGTTGTTGTGGGTCTTCCTTGCTTTGGAAATGAGAAAACTTAGGAAGTTCCCACTGGCTGGGATATGGTCTGATAGCGATAGAAGGATGGATGGGCTCGTTGCAGATTTGTTCGTACGAGAGAGTGTTGCGTGAGCCAGAAACGGAGGTCTCTAGGTTGGACATTTTATCCATCAGCATCTTGATAATATCTACTGACGGATTGGTGGGTGGAATGCCTCCTAAATTTTAAGGTGCTTGAAAGAGGTTGGAAGAGGTATACGACGTAGTCGGTTGTACCAATAAGGGCGCAATGTACAGATGACTAGTCGTAGGGATAGAAGAAGTGACTAAGGATGGTTGGATAGAAGGTATGGCTAGGTTTGATGTTGTCATGGGAGGTTGGTTAGAGGTAACATGGGCCAATGGATAGGTAGCCACCCTAGTGTTGATAGGAGTAAGGGTAGGCAGAATAGAGACGACCAAGTTTTGAAAGGGGGTAGAAAGTGGTTGAGTGGGCTGAGATTGATAGGGGGTTGAAACCCCAGTGAAAGTGGGCCCAACGATGGAAGGAGAGGCCACACTTGGATGGTTGGTAAAAGGTTGGTCATTGGTTGAGGCAATAGCCTGGGTATCTAAGGGTTGGACTACAGACGCCGTTGATACGGCCACAGTTTTGAGGAGAGAGGTCGGCATTCCATAGATTGGATTGCCTGAGGAGTCTCACGTTCGGCTATTCGCGAGATAGTGTTGCAAGGCTTTTACGTTGAGGTCCAAGAATCGTGCAAAATCTTGGTCCCCTTCTGGGATAATAGGCATTTGGGTCGGAGATGGTCTGGTAGGAGTTCTTTCAGTTTCTGAGTTGAACTCCATTATAGGGCTGGTTGTAGGTGGGGTAAACGGAAGAGGATGATGCCTCGCGTGATCGACTAGAGCCTTGGCTTGGCTACGAGTCAGAACCATTCAAGGCAAGGAAGAACATCCTCACAAGCTCAAACAAGCAGATAAAAACTAAAAAAGATGAAGACACAAGCAGATCCTAAAACCTTAGAAGTAAATTATTAGGATTATAGTGGCTTATGCCTTAAAATGTGTGTAGAGGAAGATTGGCTTTGTGAGTCAGGTCCTAGAAGAAGCAGTTTATGGATGGTTTCGAGTTTTGTTATGGTGCTCAAGAAGTCTGTGTTAGCTTCTGTACAGGCCTGGTGCTAAGGAGCAAGCTCCCCTCACTTCACGATTCCATGGTTAGCTGGTTTCGCTTAGCCAAAATATACTTCCACTATAGATTATCCTCTGCCAGAGAACGGAGTGGGCTCTCCCCTTGGTGATGAAATCCAAGTAAGATCGTCGGGATGGGTAAGGTATCCGCTGGGGGATGAAATCCCAGTTGGGCCTTGTCTCAGGTAAGTTAAAATGTTTGTTTTGTGTAGGTGGTTTGGTCATGTAACATCAAGTGATCTAGATTAATTCAATATGCGGTTTAATTACTATGTGTGGTCTAAGAGATGCAGGCAAACAAAAATGAATGCAAAGTGTTTTAATGCCCAAGTCGAAATGTTTGTTCGTATGAAGACGAATGGAGAAAGAGTCAAAGAATATGAGTTTTAGCTAGTCTAGAAGTGCAAGAAAGAAAAGAAAAGTTCATTTTAGTCCTGCTTATGATGTCATTAAGAAGAGACGAGAGGAGGCGAAAAAGAAGGAACCTAATGCACCTAAATGAACAAAAGAAAGAAAGAACCCAAGGAAGGCCCTAGGGTCCCACCGGGCGTGCCAGAATGTTTCTATGCAAAATTGCTTTCTACATTCAAAGAAGAAATAAGAAACTAAAAGAAATGGTCAAGGCTAGAAGATACCTGATAAAGTTGTGGGCACCGAAATCAGACGTTGGAAGATTCTCCTCTTTGGCTGTGGAGGAATGACACCTGCAAAGAAAAGAGACTGAAACACAAAAAAAATATTAGTCAAAGATATGGTGGGCTATCAGGCGAACGCCCGATCCCGGAAGTATGAAGACTTCCTAGAAGGATATCAACCCACTGATAAAAAAGCAGAATATTGGATTGAAGTAGATATAATGAAAGATAAAATGACAGAAATAAAGGACATAAAATAAAATGCGTACCTGATAATGAAGTAAAACATTCTGTACAGTCGCCGATGTCGGTCTCTGTGTTGCCGACGTCGGTTAGGGAAAGTGCTGACGTCGGTTAAAGTGCCGGCGTCGGTCGGGGTAGTGACCGACGTCGGTCGGGGCAAGTTCTGGACAGAGTCTGGATGAGTTGCAGAAGGTCTGGGAGAATCGAGATAGGGTCTAGTCAAGGTCGGGACAGGGTTTGGACAGGGTCGGGATAGGGTCTGGATAGGGTCTGAACAAGGTCTAATCAAGGTAATGTCGAGTAGGGTCTGGGGGTTTTGGTCGAGTCTGGACGGAGTTGCAAACTGGGATAGTGGGCAGAGATGTAAGGAAGGGACTCAGGGCTCAGGTCTACGATCTAAAGATCCGAGATGATAGAAATAGAAACAACAAACAAATAATAACCAGAAAGAAATAAAACAAATAGAGTAAATACTTACCTGCCAGAAGACATGATAAAAGCCATGATTGAAGTTGTTGAAGCGTTGCCGTAAGTTGATCGAAGCGAATGCAGATTGGTTGAATGCTAGAGTTGATTGATCGCCAGAGTTAGTTGGTTGCCAGAGTCTATGAATGTCCGAGTTCGAGGGTCGATTGATTGATTGATTAGTTGATTTAGCCTTCGGGATTGACCGGCGGATGCTGATGAAGACAAGGGGCGGTTCGAGAGACAGTTCGATAACCGTTCAGGAAACCGATTGGGAACTGAATGATAACTGATAACGGATAACGGTAAGGTGACCGATGTCGGCAGGATTGCCGATGTCAGCCGATAAGTGACCGACGTCGGTGACATCGACCAGGTAACGACCGTCGTCGGCAGATGCACAATGGGGTTAGAGTCTAGTTTTAGCTCTGCGCTCATTGTTACATGCTACCAAGGTCAAGGCTAGTGGAAAAAGTGATCGACAAGGGTTGAATAGGAGAAGAAGAATAAAATGGGGGATGACCAGGGGAGTCGACATGATTTCGGTGTCTACATCCTCATTGAAGAGCCTAGATCTTCTATCCATTGGTAGATCCAAGTGAGGGTGGCAGATGTAAACTAGTACTATTACCGACACATTGGCCTACCACATCAACATAGTCTATTGAGTTAATGTAAAAACTGTAGTGGAGACCTCCCTCATCTTTGACCAGTAATGATCCTAAAGGCTATAGATTCATATGGATACAAATACTCATTTCACATCTAGTTATATTGATGGAATAATGTGCATCCTCATTACTCATTTCCCATTCAGTTTCCATGACTTACCACTCATAGAATTGCTCTTCCACCACCCTCACTCTTTAACAAGTTTTCATCTTGCCATGATAGATAAAAGGAGATGAAAATGACTCTCTCACAATGATTTTATGCCATGGAAGGTGAAATAATGAGTGGTTTTTTTAATTTGTCATAAAACTTCCCTTTCTAGTCAAAACTAACCACATTTTTTGAAAAGGTTTCATTTTTATTTTTAAAATTTCCTTTTAAGTGGGTTTTATTTAACTGACAAGGCTTTGTCTTTAAGGATTGGCACTTTACTTGTGGAGATAATTATGTGAGGGTGAATTTTATTTGAAGGTGGATTTTTTTTAAGTGGAGCATAATATCATGGGAGAGTGAAATTTGTATGGTGACGTTGATATTATCAAGGCAATTTTTTATTATTATTTTTGTTTGATTAAAAATAATATCATTTAATAGGGGGATTTTTAGATTATGGCACCATCACTTTTAAGTGGTATATTTTAAAGTGGGGGACTAATATATTATGAGGGGAAATAATTGTTTATTGTTTTGTAACCATTTTGATCTCATTTATCAAATATCGATGGGTGAGGCCTGGTTTGACAGGTGGATAAATCTCCTCACATGCAAATAAAACAATTATTTTCTCCTTTTTTGTTCTTTTTTTCTCATTTTAATTTTATATGATTTTTCATTTGGGATTAATGTCCTATTTTCCTAAGCTTTGGCCCACATTACTCCTTCTTATCCTACATTATACCCACATGTGCCATGTGTTGATCTCATTTATGGATGCATTTTTGATATAAGCAACATCCTGAAAGTTATCATTTTTTTGGCCACTAATTGTTTTAGGTGTATTTCTTTCTATACATGATTATTTTTTTACCATTTTCCATATTCTTCCATCGATGCACAACATGTTCCATCGATGGATTTTTTTTTAGTTTGTGTCATGTCTCCATCAAGGCCCCTTTCTTAGCATCTTGCCTTCTTCTATGGAGATAATTTTTTGATCCCTTATTTTTTGGAGCAGTTCTCATGATACTTGATGGCTTTTTTTATGGGTTGATAGTCTCATTGTTTGGAACTATTCTGGTAAAGCCCAGTGTCTTCCTTTTTTCCATTTGGTGTTTTTTATGTATGGAAAATATTTTACTTTCTCTAATTTATAAAGTGCCATGGGGGGTTTGATGATTTATCCTTGTATACCTTCATGCATTTATGTGATCTATTTTGGGCACCTTTTCACTTCTTCAATTGTTTATCTCTTCCATGGTTACTGCCAGATCCATCCTCTTTGAGAGACATTATATGTATATTCAACACCACTTTTTTGATATTTAATAGTCTCCCACAACTTAAAATCTAGATATTCTTGTGATTCTTAATGTGATCTTATCTTTTTTATAGTTCGATAGTCTCTTTCAGCATGACATGGATCTATTTTAGTGTTTACAGTGTCAGCTTGTTTGATGTTCAAGTAGTGGATTTAGACCACTTGTATAGACCTTTTCCCTCAACTCCACCTATTTAACATTATGGGGGGAGTGTGTTGTATATCCTACTTCTTAAGTGTTGATTATTCCTTCTACATATAGTACTCTTTTTTAATTTCATCACTATTAACAGTCTTCTTGATTGAAGCTATTCTGGTGAAGCCCATGTTAGTTATTTTTGTGATCATGTAGTGGATTCAGACCACTTGACCAAATTGAGTTCCTTTATGAATTATGAGTAATTGGAGTGTAAATTACTTAAACATCATATATGGGGCATTTTTATCTCTCTTCTTCTTTTCTCTTTTTTACGAGAGAGTTTTTCCTATAGGTTTTCTCTTTTTTCTCCACTTTATGAGAGTTATATGTATATGATGCACTTTTTTGAGTATTTTTGAGAATCCTCCTTTATACATGGGTATCTTATTCAAACACTTTGATTTATATAACCCATATGAGTAGTTTTTACTTGCCTCCATGACTTTCTTGATGATTATTATAGTGACACCAATGTGTTATCCACACAAACGACACTAGTGTGGCAGCCCCACCAATTTTTATGCTCACTTCTCACAATCTTGTTGGAGGGTGTTTAATAATGATTCCTCAATTTTATCATTCTACCCAATATTCTAGAGTGCAATGTTTATTTTTAGTGATCATTGTATTCAACACCATTCCTAATTTCACTTAGTGGTTATAATTATTTGACATCCATGTACTCTATTAAGATAGATTGGTGTCCATAAGGACATATGGCTTCACACTGAATCCTCTATTGCTATCCCTAGCTTCACTTTAAGGGGGGTGTTAGAGTATATTTCTCATGCTTTCTAGGTTCTATCTAGGTTTTTATCCTTTTCCTAGTTATTTCTTATATGAAGATTTATCCCACATTACTTAGTTAGTCTTGATTCTTGTTTCTCCTTGCTATTAACCAAGGGCTCTCTATTGTATTCAACATGGTTTTTTTTAGTATCAATTGATTTTTTCATACTTGGTTTATTCCTTATGTGTATATTAAAGTACTCATTGCCTTAGTAATGATGTGTTGGAGATATATCGGTTGAAGAGTGTTGATGAATCTTTCATGAAGGTCATATGCTTTAGACTCCTTAATTTTATTATGTCTCAAGTGGGTGAGGCACTCACTTTATTCTTGGTGCATCACCACATTCCACTTCTAGCAAATTTATTACCTTTTTCCTCCCTTTTCCCACAAAAGATCTTATGTTTGGAATTAGTAGTAGACTTCCTTTCTACTCTTTGTAAGTTTGTGCATTAGTCTTAAACTTGACACACTCAAAATAGAAGAAAAGCATCCTTATCTAGAGGCTCATCCCAAGGAGTACCAGGGGTCCCACACTTTTGTGTCTAATTAGAAATATAATAGAAACATTATTCACACCTAGACCTAATTAGCATTTTTAGCCCAATTAGAAAAAAAAACATTACTTCCACTTAGACATAACTAGGATTTCAGGCTCAATTACCAAAATATGACCAAACAATGTCCTTGATGCATTTTTATAAAGAGATTTGCATTTGGAAATTTATTACAAAGACATGTTTGACACATTGATATGAATTCTAAGATATGATTTTACATTAAAAATTCCCTAACTTCCAACAAAACATATATGTAATACTTTCCTAACTAACAAAAGGAGATGAGAAACCTATCAAAATCTATTTTCAAGAGAAGTGTTGTATATGAAAGTTAATTACTCAGATGTGGCTATGCCATGACATGAATATTGAGACCCAAATTTTCATGCAAATTAAGGTATTCCAAAAATAATGTCTAGGTAAGGTAAAACTAACTAGCTTACACCAAGTAAGACTAGAATCTAAAAGAAAAAGAGGTACTATGATTTATAAGAAATTAACACATGTTTCTATAATAAAAACTAGGTTTATCCTCCAAACAATGGATACTAGAGTTTTTCAAACAATTTATTTTCAATAAATACTCCAACTATTATCCTTTCTTGACCCTTTAAGATTTCATGAGTCCACTACTATTATTTTTTGATGGTATCATAGGGTAGTAATTTTTAAAAAATGACCCATGTTGTGGCACTTGAAGTAATGAAATAAACATTTTTCCACATAAATTCATTGAGATTGAAGCAGGGTCTTACAATCTGAGGTCTATTTCCTATGGTATTCCTTCATCTAAATCTAAATATGGATAAATTATTGAATAGGAAGCCAACAAACAAGATTTGGTTCTTAGATAAATTTAAATGAAACCACCCAAGAGCTCTTTTATCTCAACCAAGCATTCAATGCCTTAGTACTCCATTAGTAACACATACAATCTTACCCAAAGAGGGTAGTGACCTATCTTTGAGTTTATTAAATCAAAATTAGGGCTTCAATGTTGAATCCATAACCCAACTCCCTTCAAAATCTATGCAGCCCACTCTTAATTTTTATTTTTCTTATTTTGGTAAAGGCATATAGATATAATAAATCCCTTAGGAAGGAATTTCATTTAAAATACCTCCCCCTAATTCTCCTTTACACACATTTGCACCATCCCCAATGCCATCCATTTCTATGAAATTTTAAAATAAGCCCTTTTTCTCCAAAGCCCTAAAATTTTCCATAAAGTTAGGGTTTTTCCACCACCAAAACCATTTCATGGATTTATAGAATGCCTTCTTTCTAACCTCTAATCATCTCTACCAATAGTTTTTTGATCTACCCTTGATGGAATCCAATTGGCCCTAGTTGCCCTCCTAGCTAGGTTTCTACTCATGTTTTGAAATATATTTCCATGACTTTTCAATGTCATTTTTTCTAATTAAATAAAACCTACCATCTCCTTTTCAACTTTTTTGCACCATTAGTATTCTTAGCCATAGCTCTATTTCCCAATTACTAGTGTTACCTTGATCTATATTCTTCATTTTACTTCAAAACCCTCATTCTCATCAAAGTCACACTCAATCTAAGAGTTACCAATCTTTATAAAAATTTCATTCTCTGATATGTTCTTTTTGTGCTCACTCTACCCAATGCATTTGCTACCAACAATGTTTTATATAACCTAGTTCCAAGATGATATCTTACCATGTTAGACATCAATAATTCTATATCCATTCCTTAAAGTATATGTTTAATCATTTTCTTTTGAAATATGTGTTTTATAGGTTCATCTCACATCTTAAAAGGCTAACATTTATTCCACTTTTTTTATATTTTCAAACTCTAAGACCCAATACATTTATGTATTATCTTGCTCCCTTGGATGAAGCCAATAACATTTTGAGGTTTTATAAGATGTGATAAATGCACAACACCTATTTCAATAAATGGATATATTTATGATATTTCCTAAACCTAATATGTTTCATAATATATTATATGTATTTAAATTTAATCTGTTTCACTGAAAGTTGTATCAAAAAATGCATGTAAGATTTGGCATAGTCTTTGTGACCCTAAATTCTACATGAGTGTTCTCATTTTTTTTAAAAATTGGAGATGCACGGAACTCAAAGAGGGGTGCCCTAGCATTTTATAAAAAAACAAGATGCATATTTTCTATTTTCTATTTTCTATATTTCATCAAGTTATTATGATGAAAATGTTTCCATGTATATTTTTTTTGTGGATTTCATAAGGACACAATCACAAAAATTCATAGATTTTGGGGACAAATATGAGGGTCTCTAAAAATTTATAATAAAATTAGTAGTATTGATTTATATTCATCTATTCCTATATTTTAATATATTATAAATTGATTAAACACTTATCCACTTGTGCATGTCTTTTAGATGTCTACAATAGTGTTGGAGCTTTTACAAGATTATTAGAATTGCTATAGGATATTCGAGAGAACATGATGTTTAATATCACCCTATCTCCCTAAACCCTATATTTTTTGTTTCATTTTTATATGTATTCTCTCTCTCTCCTCTCTCTCTCTCTCTCTCTCTCTCTCTCTCTCTCTCTCTCTCTCTCTCTCTCTCACTCTCTCTCTCTCTCTCTCTCTCTCTCTCTCTCTCTCTCTCTCTCTCTCTCTCTCTCTCTCCTCTCTCTCTCTCTCTCTCTCTCTCCTCTCTCTCTCTCTCTCTCTCTCTCTCTCTCTCTCTCTCTCTCTCTCTCTCTCTCTCTCTCTCTCCCTCTCTCTCTCTCTCTCACACACACACACACACACACACACACATAATTAGTGCATTATGTAAACACCTAATTTTGTTGAGGGGAGTTATTAGTCATATAATTGCATTATTCTAGGGTACTTATGTGTTATGGTTTATTTAATTAATACTAGTCTTTTATTGGTGTGTTTTTAAATATTTTTGGGTCATTTTGTTGCATTTGGTGTATATTTATTATCTCTCTCCTCTCCTCTCATTTCCATGTGTTTATAAGACTTTCCCTAGAATGCA
>JARHVA010003986.1:1707500-1746118 GCA_037957365.1 Torreya grandis | reverse complement strand
GGGGAGGAGGAGGAGGAAGAAGAGGAGGAGGAAGAGGAAGAGGAGGAGGAGAGAGGAGGAGGAGGAGGAGGAGGAGGAGGAGGAGGATGAGGAGGACGAGGAGGAAGAGGAGGAGGAGGAAGAGGAGGAGGAGGAGGAGGAGGAGGAAGAAGAAGAAGAAGAAGAAGAAGAAGAAGAAGAAGAAGAAGAAGAAGAAGAAGGAGAGAAGAAGAAGAAGAAGAAAAAGAAGAAGAAGAAGAAGAAACATGATGTAGTATCCCAAGCATAGCAAGCTATGGAAGCTACCAAGAAAAAAGATAAAGATGAAGAATACCTACATCAACATTACGCGTAGGTGCAAGATCTATCACAGTCATAGGTCCAAGTTGTAGAAGAGTAAACCAAGGATATAGCCCTAATAGAAGAGAAAAATAAATAAGAGGAAGAAAAGAAGAAGAAAGAAGAATAAAAAGTGAAGAAAGAGAAATAAAAGAATAAGAAGAAAGGAGATGTGAAATAGTAGGCCAAGATTTTTAAGGCCTAAGATGAATAGGTAAAGCTATAAGCTATGCAGTAGGAGTTGAAGAAGAAATAGGAGGTAGAAGAGGAAGCAAAATGAAAGATGGTTAAAGATGTTGTGTATTAATTCAAGCTAGTAGTAAAGGCTATAGCGTAGCAACAACAAGAATCAGCACAACCTCATGTCTAACTAGAGCAACCTAACTAGTAAAAAGCACTTGCTACCACATAGACTAGTTTGCAACAACCCAAATTGCCACTAGGGGGTGTCTAGCTCTGGGATGTTTCTATAGTGGGTGCTCAATACACTATCTTCTCACTCCTACTTGCCACTATTCCACACCTAGATCTTTTATCATCTATAAGCACATTAGCCACACTCTCAGTCAAGTAGGAGGCTTCATTAGACATCTCCAGACTACCCTTGAAGAAACAATTGGAGGGTATTTTATCCTTCTAGGAGTCAATCACACAAAAGGTCACCTTCTTGGAGAAATAATAGGATCATTCAAAGGTGGAGAGAATATGGAGTTGAAGGCTTGCCTTCACAAATAGAAAAAATTATTGAGGACACTTACCTAGAGTTGGTTATTTGAGAAATTGGGGACCAAGTGATATCCAACCAGTGCAAGCTCAAGACATTAGTTACTAAGCTCACAAAGGACTGGTGTATGACCCAACAACTTCACATAGTCAATACATTGGACAAAACATGAATACTGAGGCAACCACATTAATCACCTTGCCAGAAGAGTACCAGAACATGATGAATATTGTAGCCATCCAAGCACATCACATCACACAAAGTCTACTAGATTGGAAGTAGCAACTTGATGACTCTCTCATTAGTTCTAGTATAGATTTCACTATTGTTTTGACCATCAAGATAACCATGGATAGTCAAACCACATTAGTGGATGAGAATGACTGATCTCTTTAGGAATTGATCAATGCTAGGGATAATGTGCATAATCAACTTATCGACTATCAGAGTGAACTTTGACTCAATTCATTCACAAGTATCTAATCCAAACTCCATGTAAATAAGTTAGAGAAACTAAGTGAAGAAATATAAATAAGGGTTAGTAATACAAATGCAACCATGAGCATCACCAATAACTTGGAGATAAAATAATTCATTAGATATCATGTACTAATGTGCATCTTGGTATGCATAGTCCAAGAGGTGATGATAGATTGGCATACTTACAAGAGTGACCTATCTCTATTCTATAATGAGGTTTCCCACATCCTCAATGTACCAGTCTATAAGCCACCATCTAAACTTCAATAAGTCATTATGTAACACAAGGCTACATAGTCTAGGGCCAAGGATCTTGATGGCCAGTCCTCTTCCACAACAATGCCACCTCCTTTAAGCTAAGTACTGTGTAAGGTGGAATTTTAAAAAAAATTCTAAACCATTTTGTATTGGGGATGACTAGTGAGATAAGCAGGGCTAAGATGGTTGAAAATCCATAAAAGGCAGCCACTTAGTTACTCTAGCCTATTAAAAAATATAAAAGGGTGGTAGGTTGGAATGCTACTTATTTGAAAACCTAAAAGGGAGGCTAAGTAGTGCACAAGAGGTGAAAACTAGAAACAATGCCTTAAGTGATTATTATGAATCTTACTAGTCTACCCATGTCTTCAGCTTCTGCCTTGTGAGCACATTCAAATGATCTTGTGATGTTGTCTCAGGATGAGACAACATTTTAAGTCTAGGAAAGTGTTAGGAGAAGAAAATGAATAATAAAGATATGTAATATATTCTTTAAATATTCATGCATTATATATTTAGTTGTTGGATATATGTATTTTGTCCTATCCTCTATAACTTTTAAAAGGATAGAAGTTGAATAGTCTCCTCTTTTATCACCAAAGTATGAGAAGAATGTGAATATTCATTAACTATAAATGACTATATATATGTATGCTTTTATGAATAATAATAAAACCTTTTTGTTGAGATCAATTTAGACTATTTGGTTATGGTTACCTATTGTATTTCTTATTTTGTTCCTTACATGCGTTATCATGTTTAATATTCGAATTAATTCTATCTATATTACTCTAAATGTTTTATAAACCTTAATAAAGTACTATTTAATCTTAATTCATAGCTTATGTATGATAATTCATCTTTACTATACTTCTATTTTCCTTGTTAGATATGATTTCTTTGCACTATCCTGCACACTTGAGTAAAACATAACTATCCTCATCCTTAGCATGTTTTATGGTATCAATAACCTTTGATAATAAAGGAAAGTGTTACCAATTTTTATAACAACCATGATTGTAATCCAGTTCTAAAGCTGAGTCCAAGTCAAGGGACTCTAAATCTAATATTAGTTCTGATAGTTATTTTGCTTCTTATGCTAAAACTGATGTCGATTCAAAAAATAAACCTAACTCCAATGTTAACTCTTCATCTGATGTGGATATTTTTATAATAATGTTCTACTTAATCTTGAATTTTGGATAAATAATGGCCTGTGATGACATAATGAGCTATATACAAATTGATTCATCTAGGAAGGGTTCAACATAGGTTGGCTAGTCTAAGTGAATCCCCTCAAAGAGAGGGAAACACTTGAGGGATGACTCAATATAATATTTTATGTCAAAAGGAGACTCCTCAACAAGTGGAAAAAGATCAAGAGATAATTCTATATAGACTAGCTTGTCAAGGAGATGGGGCTCTTTACAAATAGGTAAAATATGAATAGGTAAACTCATCACAAGTTGACTCAAATTTGATGGGTAATCTAAAGGCAATCCTAGATTTTCTAGAGGTGAAGGGGTGTTTCAAGATAATCAAGGAGCTTCTATGGATACTTATGAAGGAAGCATGGGTGTTCAATCTAACCATTTTTTGGAAGTTTTAGCAACTTTATAGGGTGTCCAAAAATATTTTGATTTAGGCTATCAATGTATTGTAGTTGAGGGGGACTCTCTTAACATCATAAATTACATCAAAAAAATTAATGTGGTTAATTGGACCATAGCTCACATCATTGAGTAAATTTAACTTTTGGCTAAGAAATTTAAAAGTATCACTTTTTAGCATACCTATAGTGAAGGCAATATGCTTGTTGATTTATTTGCCAATAGAGGGGTCAAGGCTAGACAATTCAAAGTATGGAATGCCTTGGAGATACTACCTAATAAGATTAATGAGATATCTTATAAGGACAAGGCCAACTATAATCATGATGTGATGAGTTTTACTCATTAGGTATAATATAGATCATAGTATTAGTAATGATTGGAATATAAAGGATGGTTAGGGGAGAAATATCGATATCCATCATTATAGGTTTATCAACACTAAGTCTAGTTTAGATACTTCAAGACAGATTGGTAGATACATGCAAGGTATACAGTTATAAAGAAACAACAAAAACCTGAAGGTGAGTGGGATTGTGGATCTATAATCCAAAATTGGGGGTGATTTGAATAGGCTAGAACCACTATTGATGGATAACATTAGGAACAAATTAGAGGTTTGAGAGATCCTCCACATTGGTGGCATCACTAACTTCATCAAATACATTTATGACATTGATAAGCATCTATCCCATCAATTTTCCCAAAATTAGAGGAATAGAGTGGTTTTTATTAGGAATACCTTGATGAAGATCAATGTGGAGTTGATTACTAGAGTCATTGGGCTCAAAATTGAAGAACACAAATACAACAAGATTACCAAGGATTTTGAGAATGAAAAAGAGAAATTCCTTATGGGTAATAAATGAATTACACCTTTTTAAGGGGGTTTCAAAATGGGAAACCTTCCTAATCCATTCCATGAGGTTGTTGAGCACTTAATTAGGTATGTGACTCTAGATGGGTGCTAAAAGGTCATTCATTACTATAATTTTCCTTTTTTGAATTAAATTTACCATAAAATTATCATTAGCATTCCATTCTATATCATGCATTCATTAGACCAATTAGTCTTGGAGGTTAAATAGGGGAATAAAATGAAGGATCCACTTCACCAAGTGGTTATATTCCTTATTTATAAGTTTTTTTAGGATCTTCATCCTAAACCTCAAGGCATGTTTGAAGAGCACTATCCTTAATAGGCTCCTTTAGTCACACGATCCTTTATAAATCAAGGTTGGGTTGAGGGGCAAACCCCTCAATAGCCTCCTATGATCAGGTATTCTACTAGAATCTTTTGCATCATCACTAGGCCTAAACCTAAGAAGCAATCTAAGGCATCTACCTCTATGAAGAATGTGGAGCATCAGTTCAAGAATCCTCTTTAATAGGAAAACATTTTAGTTGTTTACCTTGAGGATCCCAATGACAACCAAGACATTCCCATACAAATCAGCTACAAAAATTCCATGGATTCTCTTGAGGAAAAAAGGATTTGAACTTGGGGTCTAGTAGTAGAGCTGGGTAGGAAAGGCATGAAGACAAGGGGAGTCTCCCTCCAACATTCATAACAATCTGGATTCCAAAACCATCGTTGACTATGTTAAGAGCTAAAGCAAGATGTAAGAATTAAAATATGAATTCAATCTTCACAAAGCTTTTCTTAGATGGTTCATGAAAAACCATACCTACTTGAAGCAAGAAATTGGTAAAATCAATCAAAAGGATTGGATCTATCACACCAAGGAAAAGAAGGTTAAACTATTATGCATGATTGAATCACTCACTGAAAGAGCTTATAATCTAGAAAAGGAAAATAAAGACCTCTAATACAAGCTTTCTACCCTATTCAACCTTAGCAAAGTCATGATCAACAATGCCATGAATAGCATGGAAGGCCTATCCATGTGCTTTAATAATAAGGAAGAGACTACCAAAGGAAGAAGACCTAAGAAAAATCTAAAAGGAATCACTAGTGGAAGTGAAGAGGATAACATACATATATTCATCTATAAAAACCTCAAGATCATGACTGAAGAATGAACCAATGCATATGAAAATTAGAAAATCTTCAATAGCTTATTGTCTCAGGTGTTGGCTTGGTCTATGTGTGTGTTGTTATTTTGTTGTGTTTTTGATGTATTTCTAATATTTTTTTTCTTTTTGGATCCTTTTATTGCATAGGAGCTTGAATTTATCTAAGCTTATGGGCACCCACAAGATTTATAGCATTATATGGGTTGGGTCCCCTTAACACCCACTTTTAACCTTAATAAAAACTCATCACAAGTTGACTTGTCACAAATGGGTGTCTCAATAATAAAATCATGGATTTGGTTAACAATTGGTCACAAAATATCAAATTTAAACACCTTTTGATCCTCATAATATGGCTCTTGAAGAGTTAATGGTTACTATCAAGGCTCGAAGATTGGCATAGAACTTCTAAAGTGGGGAGTAATTGGTTCAGTGTGAATAATGTTTTGTAGTTCAATAATGGAATCTCCAAAAATTACACTATTGAATAAGGGATCAATAAAGACTAGTTTGTCAAATGGATTTTCTTGAACAATAGGCTCAATAAATATAAGTGACAACCCTTTAATGGTAATGATTAGATGTTGCACAGTTCATTTACTCATGTAAACCAAAGAAAGAGGTCCTAAAATGGTAACCTTTATGCATTATGAAGCTTGATTTCTCACACAAGATGAAGGAGAATAGACTAAAATGGTAACCTTCACATGTTGAGGAGCTTGATCACTCACACAAGCTAAAGGGGGATAACTAAGAATGGTAACCTTCAATCATGGTGCATAAATAGAAGGAGGGTATCTTAAAATTGTAACCTTTGAGTGTGGTGTACAAATTGAAGGAGGGTATCCTTAAATGGTAACCTTCAAGTGTGATGCATAAATCAAAGGGGAAGGAAGAGGATGATGCACAAAAATTAGCATGGATCAGACTGGTATTCAACAAATAGGCTCAAAGAGGGTGACATCCTCAAACAAAATGGAGTGCTCATGTCTACCATAGTAATGCTCTACCTCATAACTAGGACCATAAGAGACCCCACTACGAGTATACCTTAGCATCATGTTTATAAGGTTTTTCTCTATGTTTTCTTAAGATTTGGAAATTTTTTTTCCAATGTTTAAACAAGGTATGATTTTTGATCTTCTCTAAATAAAGGACAAGGTACAAAAGAGACTATAATAAAAAGGAGGTGGCATAGTACCAGACAACTAGAAGGATGAGTTCATGAAATTAATCAACCTTAGGTAGAGTTTAAATCATATGAATTAGAAGAGAGTATGATAATTTAAAGACCTAAGTGTAAACTAGTATACCAAATATAAGTTGAAAGATACGTTAATATCATAAACTATAGTTCAACTTCGATGAGTTGATACTAGGAAATTTTAAAAAATCCCTTCAGATTAGGAAGGTGATAATTCAAACTAATAAACTCAAGATGTGAAAACATGTAAAAATTCCTAAGTATAAAACTAGAATCAAATGGGTAGTACAATGCCACCACATGGTAATAAGAGGAAGAATAAAATGTGTTTTATAACTTAGATTGTGAGTGATACACTTGATGACCTAAGTTCATAATGATCAAATGATGATGAGTCTATAAATATCCTTCAACCCAAATGGAAATTAAACCCAAGTTAACTCAATTTAATTTTAAATGGTTAAACCAATTAACATGTTAACCTAGAACTTAGAAAGGTGTAATTCTAAATTTAAATTATCAATGGACTTAAAGATTTTCAAAAAGTGGTTTAGACTCAAATGGGCAGCATAACTACACTGATTAGATAAGACAAACACAATGTTTAAGATGAGATTTTGAACAAGGCAAAGATGATTTGTATTTGACCAGGGTAATGCCTCTTTATTCTAAAAATGGTGGAAAATGTGTTTGGTTATGACGTGTTATTTACAAACAAGTTTTGACTCAAATCAAGACCAAGTAAGTGAAGACTAAAAATAACAAATACAACTAAGTAAATTATCCTAAGCCCTAAACTGACAAGTTTGTTTTGTATTATTGAAATCTATATTTATACATGATCTTAAAAGGAATTAAAATGTTGATATAAAAATAAAAGCACATGAGCTGGTAGGGTATTTTATACCCCTTATCCCAAGAGACTATATGGTGACATGGGCCTTTGGGTTACTTACCCTGCATCAATAATACTTTGAGGCAAGTGGGGTTTGTCTAAAAATTACAATTTAAGATCATCTAAATGGTCTCAAGCATGGTTAAAACTAGAGATGCAACACATCAATTGAGTTCATACAGATCAACTTACTATGCAAAGGTATATTCCTTTGCATAATGATTCCATCTGTGTACTATTTAGTAAAATCCTTTAGTTGACCAGACTTGACTCAGGCCTTCATTACATAAGGAAAGGTTAGCCACTTAACCCCTATATCTCATTGTATGTGTACCTTGATTTATATACCCCACCATGGAGTGGGGTTGAAACAGTGCCAAGAGATGAAGCCTTAGGTCAAATCTTATCTAAAGAACTCATGAAGAGGCAATGACCTCCCCTCCATAAGCCAAATTGCATAAAATAAAAGATCTAAGCGAAAAGGCTTTAGAGGTTATTTATAGATCACCCAAACCATATGGATTTTGGGGAGAGCCTAGACAAATTCCTTTTCATGCCTTGGAAAAAGGCATAATCATAATGAAAAAGTGATTTTGGTCCCCTGAGTTCTCTATAGAGGATGGGGGAGAGCATACATGCACAATTATTTTTTCTCAAACAATGTAACAAGTAATAGATGATTTGCATAAAACAACACTTCAATAAATTGGAATTTTAAGTGATTGTTCATTTTATACACCAAATTAAAATGTTAAGTGAATTTCTTGTTCCCTTGGCCTTAGTTTGTAAAGACTTTGAAAAACATTCACAAAATAATCAAATAAACCATCTAGTTCCTTTTAAATACCAAAGGGAAGGTTCAAGATTTAAACATGCTCAAATAGGTTCTTTTTAAACACCAAAGGGAAGGTTATAAACTTAATTATGCTCAAATAATCACTTTTTCATGTGGGTCTATAGAAAAACTTAGAGAGTCTCCTTTAGCTTTGAAGCATAATTTGTTATGAAACAAGTAACTTTGGATTTCTTGCTCTTGGGTTCTCTATTTTAAAAACACAAAGACTAACATCGATCAATAATGATTAATGCTAGTTACTTCAAAATTGATACTGGTCATAAAAGAACTATTACTAGTAAAAAATGATTGATAATAGTCATCTGTCAACCCCTAGGCAAAAAATATTTTGACAAAAAACTTGTTAACACACTATTAAGATAAAATCTCCAAAAGAAAAATTCTGGATGAGGAATAATGTTCAAACTAGATACTTATAAATTTAATTTGACCACTACAAAATTGAATAAAGCTCAAAAATGCAAGTTTTTAAACATATTTTTCCCTACAATCTAATCAATGCTGGCTAGCCTAGGCTGATGCTAGTTACATAAAACTACAATCAATCATTGTGTGACCTGTGTATCAACAAAAAATGTTAAAAACACAAGAAAAATAAGCTAAAAAATGATTTTAAGGATTTTTAAAGAATTTAATGGAATCTAAGGTTTCTAAAATGGCTTCCTTGATTGAGAGGGATGCATTATCTCATTGGGCATGCCAAGATGTAGAGATTATAAAGATGGTTAGATCAAGCATTAGTCATGAAAAACACAATAAATGCATAAGAATAGAACAATCTAGGCCAACCTATTTAATGAGGTGTGTAAATGAAAATTAAGAACTCAATAAAAGAAATCAAACATGCATTACCTTCCAAGAGAATCCCATCATCCATAAGTAGTTCAAAACATGTTGTTACCCTTGATTTGGTGTTCAAGTCTTCAACAGTGGTGCAAGGCAAGCTCCTCCACCATCTCAAGAACACCAAGTATAATCTAAGCTCATGATATTAATATTACCTTCCCAAGAGAATCTCATCATCCATAAGTAGTTTAAAACATGTTTTTACCCTTGATTTGGTGTTCAAGTCTTCAACAGTGGTGCAAGGCAAGCTCCTCCACCATCTCAAGAACACCAAGTATAATCTAAGCTCATGATATTAATATCAATGTTATTCCTATCAATAAAGTTATCCTATTGCATATAAATCATAATAATCAACATAAAGAAAGGTTGTGTAGAGAATCTTGCATTATAAGTTTACACAAATTAATCTTAATCAAAGTGGTATAGGCCATCCTATTTATAGATTTTCCAAATTGATCAAGATCAACCATGATCGTCCATCTTGAGATAAAGATGTGTGGCCATGAATTAATATAATTATGTAAATAATATCCATAAATATCCTCATAAATATTTGGGAGGAAGGGGCATTAAAGAGGCATGGAAGCCATAATCCTAATATTTATTGCATTTATGGCTTATGGATGCCACCCCATTGATTATGTCATTTGATCATGTAGTTAATAGGAATAAATTTCCAATAAATAAATATTCAATAATTTCCATGGAATTATTACTTAAGCTCATAATTTGGTTTAATTTGCCTAAGTAAGATTAATCAATTTTAAGCAATTCTTTAGAAATTGGTACACTTCATTAATCAAACTAGTCAAAAAGTCATATTACAGGATCGCAATTTGATTGGAGAGGAATTAGAAGGTGATGTTAGTTGCATACAGATCATCATCCTATTTAGGATGTTGTCAACAAAAAATAAAACATGTACATGTCGTGTGCTTCTGAATTAGAAGAAAAGAGTGATCTAGAGCACCAAAATGGATTTTCATTATTTTCACTTGAAATGATTTGAGAAAAGTTAATAATCAAATAAAATGCATTACCTCATTTAGGGATATATTAGCCTAAATCAACACTTGTATATGACAAGCTTGAACCATTTAATGTGTTTAAGTGATTTTGATCAAAATTGTATGTTTTTGCAAATTTCAAGTAAGGTTGATAATTTAAACATAATGGTGTTAGGAATTGGATGTCTAACTTACCTGTGTGAATGTAATATATATTTGTTCCATTTATTGGATAAATAAGTGGATAATAATTGGAGTGTAACATGTGAAATGAAACATATGATGTAAATTCCCATGTACTAAAACTAAGTGTGTAAACCAAATGTGTGGAGAAACAAGACTCGCTTGCCCCCACTCTAAATTTGAGTACTATAAACTGAATGCATGGAGTGTTAGGTTGTGGAGCTAAAAGCTTCACCAAGATGCAAATAGGAGAAGTTACGAAGGATGCAGAGTTGTGGGGAGTTACAGAATTAGTTGCAGGAAAATTGACATCGGTCTGATCAACCGACGTCGTTCAGATAGCAAAGAGGAAGCAACCGGCGTCGGTCACCAGTCGACCAATATCGGTCATGGAGGAGCTGATGTCGGCAGCCTATGTGAGAACAGGCAGTTTACGTGTTCAGTCCAGAGAGTCTATTTTAAGACTGTTAGTTTGCATGTTGAAGGCTAGTCTTAGTCTTGAGTTGCACATCTAATTATTGTAATTAGGTTAGTCTAATTATTGTAAGCATGAGATCTATATATGGACTCATGGGTTGTATTGTAAACTTGTAGCTAGTGAGTAAGAGAGCAATAAGCTCCTTCAGAGAGAAGAGAGTAATGGTGTGTTCCTTCTAGTGCCACAGTACCAAGGTGGGTACTGGATTGGAGAATCAGAAGGGTTCTTCGTGGGTGTATGATCTTGGTTAGCATGTGTGCATGACTTTGTATAGGAGATCTACATGGTGAGTATGATCTAGTTATTTGCAGGTAGTAGCAGAGAGCAGGTGATCTACTTGAAGTATAGTTGTGTACTTGGTGAACTGGCAGCGTGTTACTGACTGGTTGGAGAGGTGAACATCAATTCTGTATTAGAGTTGATTGTTGTGACCAAGAGAGAGAGGGAAGAAGGTCTTGAGGTGTGGCGAACCTTTGAGGTGGAAGAAGAAGTGGCATCTTCTTTATTGTATATTTTTCTGAGTGATTATTAATACAATTGTGTATTGTCTCTCAATTCCTGTGTTGTTTCATATTTCTAGTTACTTATTGATTTTGGTTAAATTCCGTGTTTAGTTGCTAATACGAGAAGTAATCATATGTGATCTAATTGGTAGAGCAAGATCTTGACAAGTGGTATCAGAGCTTTTGGTTGGGTTGACTAACAGGTGGTTCAGATCTGGTAGTGTTTTTTGATTATAGGTCACTCACAGGTGTTTTAGATTGAGTGGGAGTATAGCAATGGCAGAAGAAAGTAAGCTACGAATGGAGAAATTGAATAACATGAATGGTCTGATTGATGGAAAGAAAGAGCAGGTAAAAGGAGATTATTGGTCGGTAGAAGATCAGCGCGTAGAAGCATATGTTGCAGGTGATGTTGCACAGGATGTTTTGGATAAAGTAGAATCTTTGTTTACATTTTGCCTCTTTCCATGCAGCCTGAAATAGAGCATCTTTTCATGGAGATGTGGCTTCATAGGCTTAGTCACATATGTAGGAGGAGAATGCAGGTTTTGAAGTGAAAGTTAGATGTTTTTGACAAGCTAAAGAACTGGAAAGCCTTGGTGTTCATGGAGGAGATGACGGATAGAGATCAGGCGAGGAAACTAAATTATTCTAAGTAGATCAGGGTTGATTTGATTAGGATTTTGATCCATGGAGAGCTCATGGGTAAAAAGTTATCACTCACAGATGAACACAGGTACCGGCATCGGTCATACAGTAACTGACGTTGGCAGAGTAAAGATCGACATCAGTCATAAGGACTAACATCGATAGAAAGGACACCGACGTCGGCCAGGGAAATGATGTCGACAGTCAGGAGCCAGTACAGGGAGCTGACATCGGTCGAGAGCAGACTGGGAGATGGCCTAGATCGGTCACTGGAACGGATGTTGGGTGAATTAATAAGTCTCAAACACCCATGTGGAGGTCAGGAAAGGTATGTGAACCTCATATTCATTGTTCACCTTCTTTATATTGCTTACTGATAGTCATGAACTAGGAAGATGGAAGAAGCAATGCAGGTAGAATCCAGAAACAGTGAGAGCTTGGCATGGATGAGGAGTGTGAGTCCTTGGAGAACCAAATAGGTATTTGTTGGTAGAGTTGTCAGCTGGAAGTAAGCACTGAGAGACAGAATGGATTCCCAAGTTAAAGAAGAGAGTGGATGGACACAAGAGATAGAAGGCCAAGGCATATGGTCTTGAGGTAGTTGCAGGACAGTGGTATAGGGTTAACAAGTGGATGACTAAGCATGGCTTCAGTCAATGTCAGTGTAACTATTATGTTTATCTTACCAGGTGGATGATGATTGCAACATTATCCAATTACTATATGTGGGTTATTTGCTAGCAGGTTTGTACATACAGGGATTTGCTGAGCTAAAGGTAAGGTTAGTTCAGAGGCATGTCATGAAGAATTTGGAGCAGCAAAATTCTTTGGCATAAGAGACATGGAGATTTTATCTCCAGTGGGAGCTGATGTGAAGACGGTGTTGGCGGGGTTCATGATGTAGGATGCAGAATCAGAAAGCACACCAAGGGCTGGATAGTTCAAGCTTAGCTTGGAACAAGGTTCAAAATCACATGAGGTCTAGTGTAGACCTGAGTTTTTTCCCAAGCAGTGGGGGTTGTTAGAAAGTATGGAGCCAATCCAGGGAAGGAGTAATGGAGGGCAGTTCAGTGGGACTAGCATCAGGGATTCTTGTTATGTAGGGTCAAGTTCTTCACTACATGGATATGTAGGTTCGGATGTGGTAGGTTACTTGAATGACAGGGGTAGCATCACAAGTTGTGTGGTGGTTGGTCTTAAGGATTGATCTTGAAGAGGAATACAAGCCAGGGAATAATTTAGATGGTGTACAGGGACAGGTACAGGTACAGGTGCAACTATTTATCTCCAAGTGGGAGATTGTTAGGTTGTGGAGCTAAAAGCTTCACCAAGATGTAAACAGGAGATGTTACAGAGGATGCAGAGTTATGGGGAGTTGCAAAATTAGTTGCAGGAAAACCGACATCGGTCTGATCAACTGACGTTGTTTAGATAGCAAAGAGGAAGCAACCGGCGTCGGTCACCAGTCGACCAATATCGGTCATGGAGGAGCTGATGTCGGCAGCCTATGTGAGAACAGGCAGTTTACGTGTTCAGTCCAGAGAGTCTATTTTAAGACTGTTAGTTTGCATGTTGAAGGCTAGTCTTAGTCTTGAGTTGCACATCTAATTATTGTAATTAGGTTAGTCTAATTATTGTAAGCATGAGTTCTATATATGGACTCATGGGTTGTATTGTAAACTTGTAGCTAGTGAGTAAGAGAGCAATAAGCTCCTTTAGAGAGAAGAGAGTAATGGTGTGTTCCTCTTAGTGCCACAGTACCAATGTGGGTACTGGATTGGAGAATCAGAAGGGTTCTTTGTGGGTGTATGATCTTGGTCAGCATGTGTGCATGACTTTTTATAGGAGATCTACATGGTGAGTATGATCTAGTTATTTACAGGTAGCAGTAGAGAGCAGGTGATCTACTTGAAGTATAATTGTGTACTTGGTGAACTAGCAGCGTGTTACTGACTGGTTGGAGAGGTGAACATCAATTCTGTATTGGAGTTGATTGTTGTGACCAAGAGAGAGAGGGAAGAAGGTCTTGAGGTGTGGCGAACCTTTGAGGTGGAAGAAGAAGTGGCATCTTCTTTATTGTATATTCTTCTAAGTGATTATTAATACAATTGTGTATTGTCTCTCAATTCCTGTGTTGTTTCATATTTCTAGTTACTTATTGATTCTGGTTAAATTCCGTGTTTAGTTGCCAATACGAGAAGTAATCATATGTGCTCTAATTGGTAGAGCAAGATCCTGACATGGAGAAAAAAAGGTTTGCTTGTCCCCACTCTAAATTTGAGTATGTAAACTAAGGGTGTGAAGAAATAAGGCTCATTTTCCCACTTTGAATTTGAGAATGTAAATTGAAGGTGTGGATAAATAAGGCTCGCTCTCCCACACTATGAATCTAAGTGTGTAAACTGGGTTGGATGTAATACTATGGATAAACTATTGTAGATGGTTTTGTGACCCAAGCTAGTGAAAATATGGTGATGGCATTTGTGATGATATTGGTGATGATACTGGTGTAACCTAATAAATTTGAAAATGGGGATTAAGAATGTGAGCTCTATATCCTACCCCCTAATCTTGATATCTAAGTAATATAACTGTGTATCTAAATATATGAATGAATTGATATACCTATGTCAAAGTTTTATATCTACGTAGAGTGTACATTTGAATACCTACGTAAACTTGTGTAAAACATATGTAGACATATGCATCTATATATCTAAAAACCTATGAAATATTGAATAAAACTTATGTAGACCTTTACATTTATATATCTAAAAATTCATGACTCTGGATACCTGTGTAAACCTATGTAGACCCATGCATCTGTATATCTGAATAAGCTTTGCATTTGAATGCCTTTGTAAACCTATGTAGATTGATGTGTCTATATATATAAATAAGTTATGCATTTGAATACCTATGTAAAATTGTGTAGACCTGTATATTTTTATATCTAAATAGTTGTGCCTCTGAATGCCTATGTAAACCTATGTAGAACTGTATGCTTTTATCTCTAAAAATATATGACTTTAGATACCTATGTAAACCTATGTGTCTTAAAATTTGAATGTAA
Organism: Torreya grandis; assembly: GCA_037957365.1. Classification (NCBI taxonomy): domain Eukaryota; kingdom Viridiplantae; phylum Streptophyta; class Pinopsida; order Cupressales; family Taxaceae; genus Torreya; species Torreya grandis. The sequence goes on along the minus strand of JARHVA010003986.1, from coordinate 1,730,995 downwards.
CTCTATATGTTTGAATCAATCTATGCATATTTTCCCCCCTTTTGGTGAGATATTTGAGACTGTGATGAGGATATGTAACTAAAAGTGGTAAGGATTGATTGTGCTAGTGTTACTTGGTAATTATGATGTTGTATTAGGTTTAAATAATGTATTCATTGTGTCAGAGTTGATAGTTTTGTGTGTAGCTGGATTATTAGTTGGTCTATTATATGGTGAATATAATGTGATTATTTTTGTCATTTTTAGGTTTTAAAATGATGATAGGATTGGTTTTACCAATATGGGATAGATTTTATTGGTGTCAAGTACCATGTGTAAGAAATGGTTCATGAATCAGAGCTACGGCTCTCGAGATATGGTGATAATAAGAGAGTTATATTAATTAGCAAAAGTGGCATGCAGGGGTAACCTTAATAGGGTGGAATTGGGTAAGTGATGACTTAAATAGGTCATTTTGAATTATTGGTAATTCATTTACATCATTTGAGTGGAAATAGTTTTAAGTATGAGAGAGAAACATGTCCAGGAGACAAGATGTGAATTTATCATGCTACAAGGATGTCGAGGCATGTATTTAGGGTGGTGAGGAGGTTCACCTAGTATGGGACCCTAAATTTTCCTATTTTTTTAATCATTTTTGTTATTTGTTTTACTGATTTTATTATAAAAATATTATTTTGGGGATGGTTTAGAGAAAGTTGGTACTACTATCCCATTCTGGGCACTGTGTCCAGATCTTGGCACTTTTATCAAGAGTGTGATGCTATTGTCCAGCACCCCTATCCTATGGGTAGTGCTAGTGTATAGTAGGCCCAAAATATTGTGCTTATCATTATTTACTAATTTCTTATTACCATTGTTGGTTGTTGGTTATAGTGTTATTTTACTGATATCATATTTAGTTGTAATTTTGTAGGTTGATGCCTATATGAGGGAGTTTTGTATAGGTAAGATGATAGAGACTATAAGAGGTTTGCCCATATTTGATGATGAGATAAATATGTTTAAGAGATTAGGCCTATAATATGTTTTTTATTAGATCTTTTTCCCTATAAAAAGCATATGATTACTACACTATATGAGAGGTAGAATGCAGACACATGTACATTCTAGATACCTATGGGTAAGATGATAGTGACATTAGAAGATGTATATTAGATAACACAATTTTTAATCTCTAAGAAATGGGATGTATTAAAGGAGTCTATTGGTCCTTGAGCTATATAGAATTCATCTAAGGAGTCAGAGTGATATTTTATTGAACATGACTGTGATGGTCGATGTTTCATGATTGTAAAAATTTATAGTTGTGTTATTGTCATATTTTATTATCATGGATGGGAGTGGTGTCTATATCTCATATATGATGCACAAGATAGTTTATGACATTGAGCATCATGGAACTATGTATTCTTGGGTTCATATCATGTTGGCTCATTTATACAAGGACCTATATTTATTTACATAGGAGATAAGTGGTGGGGTATTGGTGTGTCAACACTATTGCATTACTGGGCATACAAGCACATAGTTGTGAGCAGGTCAATAACACATAAATGGAATGGATGATCTCACCTATAGGTATTTGTAGATATATGGACTAGGATAGGGCATACATTGATGAGGAGTACTACCTATTATTGATAGTTACTAGATATATTGAGAGTAGAGGATATCATCTAGAGACTTTATAAGGGATATCAGGGGTGGCCTGAAGACAACACATAGTTAAGGTAGATTCAATTTAGATACTATATACATGATCAGTGGGATAATGTATATTAATATTTTCAATATGAAAGGGTTACCTAGAAGTTTAGTGTTGTACATGATGTGCCCTTAACACTTATGGTGTGGTTTATGAGTTCTTAGGCTCTTATGAGGCTAGGTAGTAGGCCAAGGCCATCAATTACTAATTTAAATCCTATGCCAATGATAGAATGGGATCATGAGATTGAGGTACCAGATGTGGAAGATGTTGGAGTGATTGAGGCCTATGTGGCCTAGTGGAGTGAGCATAGATGGGCACCTTTGTTCCTAATGGGATGATCACAGAGGAGGTACTAAATGTAGAGCACTTGAGGGTTGTTAATGGTAAGATAAATAGTTGATTTCTATGTTCTGCATAATGTTGATCATGTGTTTTGATATAATAGGATTCTTATGAATTATATGGATACCTGTAGGTGTAGGAGTTAAAAAGTATTGGGAGGTCATAATTGAGTCAATGTTGCATGAGTTGACATGACATATTTTAGATGATGTCATGGATGATGGATTGGTGGAGCATGCCACTAATGTAGTTGGAGTGCATGCTCATTTATTTGATCATACGCCAATAGTAACTATGGCATTTAGGTGAGTAGCAGCAAATAGATATGAGTTAAGTATAGAGCTACAGAGCTGTACTATTTCCTCTCCTGATGCTCTAGGTGGGGAAAGTAGTCATATAGTCAATGATTATATATGAGTTTAACAAGATTATGTCAAGTTTAGCACTAAGATTGCAATGTATTAGGAGGGAGAGAGTAGGGATATCTATATATCTAGATCTCATATAGATAATGGGGCCTCTTATTCTAGTTTTGATATATCTGAGAGTGAGAGTAAGGAGCTGGTCCCAATAGTCATGTTTACATCAATGAATGATGCACCATATTTGTATTGAAATGATGTGCTAAATTATATATATAAATGGTTGTTGTTTAATTTGGCATTGTATATTGGCATCTTGATCTGGTTATATTTTATAATTTGTTTGATTGTTTGAAATGTTGATGTTTGTAATTTTCTTTCTGTTGGAGTAATATTAATTAATTTGTATATGTGTTATAAATGTTTTAGGCATATGTGTATGAGATTGATTTTTTTATTATATTGGTATATGTTTTTCTTTTTTATATATTTCATAAGATGTCTATGTGTATAACATTTGATGGAGAGAATCCCTATCTAAACCTAGATGGCATGGAGAACTAATGACCATATTGATCATGTTGTGTTGATGTAGACATAGACTATGAAACAAGAGCTGCCCATGATGTACTACTAGTGGACAACTGTGTAGACTTTGATGTAATTGATTGGTTGATGCTCTAAAACTGCACTCTGACTTGTTTGATTTATTGAAATAAATTAATTGGTATGCAAAATAAAGCTAGGTTTTCATCTCTATAATAATTTCCATTTATATTAATTATTTCCCAAACTAAAATTATGCCTTTGGGTTGATAATTATTCCCAAATATTTTGATTGGTGTACACACTAGTGGTGCATTATAAGCTCTATAATTGTTTCCAAATATTTTGATTGGTGTTGGTACTAAAACTATGCTTTTGGGTTTGTAATTATTCCCAAATATCTTAATTGACATACATAATAGAGGTGCATTTAGAACTCTATAAACTAGTTGACATCACTGTTGAGTTTGTGATGTACACGACTGATAATAAATAGATGTCCTAAAAGTCACAGGGCTCTTATAATGAGTAATGAATGGTTCCTTAAAAGGAACATCCTAGGATAACTCTATCATAGAGGAGTGTGATCTAGGATAGTATGGAAAATGAAGGCCTAATGCCCCCTGTGTGAACTCTATGATGTCTCTGCTAACATACTAGTAAATGCAAGATCTAAATACATAGAAATGATCATCTAAATGCCCATTGATCTGGTGAAAATGACAATAATGCTTATGTGGTACTTGGTGAAAATAGTGTGGTGGATGATGATTAGTTCAAGGAAGTGTGATCATCCCCTTATCTATTAGTGTAATTAAGATGTCATGAGGCGCAACCTTATCCAAAAACTATATAAACCCTCTATGTATATCTTATCTACTACTCACTATAGATTGTACTGTATAGAGTGTATCTTTGCCCTTAGTATTTTTATGGGTTGTTTATGTTCCACTAGTTTTTTAATTGGAATTGGAATATGCTCTTGTACCAAATTTGACAACTAAATTTTTGATAGATCTATAGCCAAATCTATCTTTGACTATGTAATTACTAATACCAACTATGATTCTAATTATAGAAATATGTTTCATAAATGTCTGAATGATTTATATGTCTAATATAACAATTTATCTTTGAGATAAGAGATTAAACCTTTGGAAAATATGTATTGTACTTCTAAATTCATTGGTTGATAAATTAACTGATGTAAACAAGCTTTGAATCGTAGAATGTATTCTGATGTAGGTTATACCTTGCCTTGGTGTAGTGAAGGTAACCTTTCATGTGTGAATATAGGTCCCTTATTTTGTATATAATTCTTGAGGAAGACTATCTCTAGCTCCTTGTATGTATGTAAAGATCCATAAAGGAGTGTATGGTGTAAATGTTGGCCAAAATTGGCCTATATACAAAATTTTTGCCTAGATGGACTATGCCATTCTCCCAAACTATTAATTGGAATTTTTCCTTGTATATGACCTTTATATACCTTCATATATCATAATTTCAAGGTAAAAAGTGGAGAAGTTCAAATTTTCAAGTTTTGGGGTTTTAGCATGTAAGTGGGGATAGTAAAAAAAGGTGTTTTTGAGAGTTTTAAAGGATTATATGATGCTATTTAATGTTTTTAATAGTTTAAGGGGTCCTTATATGTCAAAATTTAAAATTAATGAGGTCTTTATACCTCATAAATCTCAATGTATGCATAGTTCTCTCTTTTTAAGTTTCTTGGCTCTCTTTTTCTGAGTGTGTTACAGGTCTACCAAAGCTAATTACAAGAATAAATTATGGATATAGAGGTTTAAATTGGTCTAAAATGGTCCAAAAACATTATTTTAATTTTATTGAGCAATAAAATAATCCATTTAAGGCCTCATGCAATTATAGAGGAGCCAAACCCCTTGCAGAACTTAAGAAGCCTTTACCCACTCACAGGTGACCAAACTAGTTTTTGCCATAAGTAAAGCTTCCAAATAATGGAGTAAGATATTTTAGGAATGATAAAGGTGTTAATATAATATATTAAGGTTCATTTTTATTCTTCAATTCACATTAATCCCTTATGGAAAAAGTAGTGTACAAATTTTTGTGTTTTCAATTACCAAATCAACCTGCACAATGCTTTTTGGGAGCAATTTCGTAAGGTTAAATGATGCTAATTTATATTAAAAACTTATATGATGGTATTAAAATTTTTATGGAATAAATTTTTTAAGGTGGTTTCAGATAATTATTCTTAACTTGAAAATATCACAATCATGAAAACTGCCCAATGAGCATATTTATGTGTTTCCAATTGCCAAATCAGCCTATGCAACACTTTTCAAACACCATTTCATAGGGACAAATGAATTCAAATCACCTTAAAATTTCACATGATGGTGTAAAATGTGCATGTAAGTAAATTATTATAAAATTCACTCCCACGTGCTAAATGCACAGTGTTAAAAATTGGCTTATGAGCTGATTTTTACTTGGTCAATTTTTTGTGTTTTCAGTTTTCAGATTTGGCCAGTGTGCACATTTCAAGATTATTTTAATAGGGGTAAATGAGGTCAAATATTATTTAAATTTATCATGGTGATAGATTAATTTCATTATATTTTAATGGGAAAGATAGTTTTCACATATTAGATATAATATGTAGAATGTGCAACTATGAAAATTAGCTACTACGCTGATTTTTACTCGATCATTTTCTACATCTCCAGGTTGCTAAACATGCCCAATGAGATATTTTTAATCAAATTTTTATAATATAAAATTAATTACAAATTTTGTTAATATTTTTATGATTGTACCCTGATGGTATGAGAAGGTAATGCATTTGGTTTTGTAGTTGTGTGAGTTTCCAGTGAAAAGTTATGAAGGTGCACAGTGATGCTCCTAGGAAGATCTATCACTCCAAAAAACACTTAGATGACATTTTTTAGGTGTTAATTTGATCATTAAAAAAACTAAGAATACCCTTTTGAGTATCATTTCAAGATATTTTTAAAAATATAAAATATGTTGGGTTTTGCTCATATCTTGCTCTATGATTTTCTATTTCCATATTTAGAAGGTGTTGATGCAACTATGTGCGACTACATGTTGGTTTTTTAGACATATATTTTGATCCATAGCTCTATTTTTTTATGTAATTGGTTATGTTGGAAATCTGATTTCTCCCATTTTGTAATTATGTTGATTTTAAATTAGAGAAATGCTTTTTGCCCTCAAGAAGCTTTTTAAGGCTATCTTGTGAGTAAAGCTTTAATTTACAGGTCTAATGGAGTTATAAATGGTTTTATAAGTGTATTTTAGGTCATTTATCATCAATGGAGGTTTAATAAGTTAATCAAAGTCACCCTCAAGGTCTCTAGAAATTAAATGCTAAGGTGACAAGCCTTCACAAAGTGTTTAGAAGCTTCTAGAAGACCAAGTGGGAGATGTGATGATTTTGGAAAGTGGGAGAGGTTAAGTGGAAAGAGGAGGAAACTCAAATAATTTATAAACCTTATAGAATAATGGAATTTCTTCATGTAGATGATGATGACATCACTCAAGCCATCATCTATTTTTCCTTCTCTCTTCCATTTTATTCTATATATCTCTCATTTTTCTCATTGTAATACATAATTTCATTTAACAAGGAAAAAAACCTATCAAAATTTGTAATAAAAAACCTTTGAAGAAATAATATCATCTAGTTTACATATTTATTTGACTGCACTTTATGTTCTAGATAGTTTGTACATTACTACCTTGTGAAGAGGTCTTCTTCCTTGGTGTTTGTCCTCTCTTTATTTCCTTTTTGCAGGTGGTTTAAGGTGTTTAAGGGTATTATTTTATGTTATTTTAGTCATAGGTGGGATTATAGAGTGTATTTACAATTCCTCTATGCTTAGAATCATTTATGCAAAAATAGCTAGTGTAAGAGATTATGCGAGTGAGAGATCTTTGATTTGCCAATGTTTTTGTTTTTGATAAATTAAGAGTGTCTTTTAATTTTATGAATCACCATTTTTATGTTTTAAGTCATTTTATTCAACTCTTATACCCTTTTCCCAAGAAAAATCATTAGTTTAGGTGATCTACCAAGAGGAACCAACCTTCTCTGGAGGTTTAATCCCATCATAAGATATCCATAGCCTAGTATTTATCCCATTGTGTGGATAGGAGTGAGATAAGCTAAAAAACCCTCTCACAGGGTACAATTCTATGCCATAATAGGAACCAATCTCTGGAAACACTTGTAGTATAATTAACTTATTTATAATATGATTCATAGATTTCTCATAAGCTTGAAGTTGTAAATATTGGTCTCCTTGTCCATCAAATATAGGTAACACTGGTATCTAAAATGTTGGAATCACAATCACTAGGGGTGAATCATTGTTTATAACTTTTTCTCATATATACTTTAACATTCCTTTAACCATCAAAGCAATACAATGATATAACAATGCATAATGAACCAATCACTTGAACATTAATCAAGAGCATAATACATAGAACACATATATGAGTAAGAAACACTCAAGGTGAAGAAAACCCATTATGATCCCTGCAAATGGATTATTGTCCTATAAGATAAAAGTTTAAATTTTGTTGAGCACCAACTCCATAAGTGACTCATCACCAACTTATCCACCTCATCACACCTCTTCTCTATCATTATGGTCTCATTTTATGACTTCCTTATGATCTAACAAGCAATATTTTATTCACTTATTCATTCATACTGAAATAGGACTAAATTGCCTTGTATATATATGTCTCATGATCACACACCACTTGGTGAGCCACACACATTCAACCTCTTATTTTAGACATAGAATAAGTCTTATAACATATTTTGGATGTTATTAAAATGATATTTTGACCCCTTATGGTTTGAAACAACTCAATTAGGACTCATTTCTCTTTTAGGTCTTATGGAGACCTAATTGCATTAGGTCTATCTTCTTACCATCAAATATTGATTATCTCGGTCTCAGATGGACTTATTGAATAACTAATTTAAAAAAAAAACTTATAAAAATACCTTTATTGACCTCTTACATTCTTGATTATACCTATGTCTTTGGTTCATACCATGAAAGCTCTTCTAGGACAAACTGCCCTATTAGGCCTATGTACCTCAAAAGTCTGTCTTAGAAAATTGAAGCTTAAACATACTTAAGATATTGAAATATAACAAATGAAACATGTATATATATTTTAAATGACCTAAATTTCATCACCAAATGAATTATACACTTTAAATCAGAGCTTAAGGCTTCAATATCAACTTATAAAAATGCTCACTCAGAACTGCCAGAATACTCAAAACATAGTCATGAAACACTTGACCTCCAATACCTATATGAACACTTAAAAAGACTCCTGATGCATTAAAAATATTATTTTACATCTTCATAACATCCTTAAACACAAAACTCATATGGTATAATATAAAAATATTGGTCTTTCAGACCAATCTCATGACCTTATATCTCACAAGCCAAATTGAAGTAGACAAGCCATTTTGGCTTCAACATTTTGATCTCTTTTCCTAACCTCCATAGATTATTCAAAGAATTAAAATTAAATAAAATTCCTAAAAAAAATATCCATGCACTTGGTTTCATAATTATACCATGGAAACATACTCAAATTTAACTTCTCATCTTTGTTTGGGTTTTGAACTATTTGCTTCATTAGGCCTGTTAGCAACTAGCCTACTTGGATCACCAAATTTAAATACCTAAATCATATAATATATATATATATATATATATATATATAAACCATAATTTACATGAATTATGGGTATCTAACTTCTTCCTCCATTCATTTTCTCTTTTTGACCAATACAAATTTTGAGAGCTATAGTGATTTATTGATAAATAAGCCTATAACTATGCATTTTCTCTCTCATCTGAATAACCACCACCACTCAGAGGTACCTGGGAGAGTTGAATACAAGATAAAATTAATTTTATATGAATTTTAGTTTATTATGATCTGATTTTAATAATATATTTCACATTGGGTCCTTATTAGGGTTTTAGAGAGGTTTGAACACAAGTTTTGGTGTTAACGATTGTTCATAAAGGACTACCCATTAAATCCAAAACCAATGCATATAGATCTTATATATGACCCTTACCCATATTTTCTTAACATATTATATTACCATGCAAAGGTTACACATGTCAAATAACACCTAAAATTCCTTATCAGGTTTGCATACCTTCATTTTGTGCACTCGAGAGACCTCAAAACCACTTTCCATGCCTTTTCATGCAAACCATAACCTCATACTTCATTATAACTCTTGAAAAAAATTTAATTTACTTTATCCAAACTCTCCTTCACATATTCACCTTGAAATATGATCCTCATGTCTAAGAGAGATCTAGATGCAGACCTAGACTGAATGTCCTACCTTCAAAGACTCACTTTGAAACACTTCTAAGTGCATCCACACCTTATTATCATGCTTAAAAAACTTTAAAAACCTCTCACATGTATAAATTCACTCACCTCATCATTCTAATAGCTCATATTTTTGCCATGTCATGACTAGACTCAAGCTTCCAATGCACTTGACACCTTGACCTATTCCTTCCATGCCATGACCTAACAAAAAAATCAAACAAATAGATATAAGACATCAAAACACATTCATATAAATACACCATAATATTTTTTATGATAAAAATCTTCCACATCCTCATACAAACCTAAAACCACATGACCAAGCTTCCTTCACATGGCTCACCCTGAAACTCTTCATGTCATGATTATGCCATACTATGCACATACATTCCTCTTAAAATACCTCTTTATATCATGACATCAATGAGTTGTATGTACCTATTAATACACATATATTTATTTTCAAACATTAGTTATCTTTAAACACTCTTTTCTCTCATGCATCTCATCTTTCATGTACCTTGACATATCACATACTGCCATCTGTCCTTAGTCACCTTTGACATCAACCTTCATAAGATGTTTCTTAATATCAATCTTGACATCAATGACCTATAATTTTATGTAACCACAATAAATTAGTTGACTTAAAATTATTACTTGACTTCTAATTATCTTTTTCCTTTAAATTCTCTCATGACAATATCTTCTAATGATAACACTCTCTCAATGTACACATTGACAACTAGGATTAGTAACCTTTGACATCATCATGCTACCAACTAAGAACACACTCTCAATAAGCTACTAATATCCACAATACTCACTGATTGATCAACACTCTTTTTATTCCACTACCATGCTTAAACACTTGACCAAACAGAAATTTAACATCAATGACCATTATGCCTTTTACATGATGCACCCTTTTGACATCAATGAACAACATGCCAAAAAACTCCTCCTTTGTCATTGATGGCAAACACATTGATGTAAAACACACTACAATCTAAAATCACTTCAAAAATGTACTTTTCCTCCCATCTACTGATTCTCCCCATTTTGACATTAATGACAAAGATTCTTCCACAAACCTTCATCTATTCCTTTGACCTCAAAAAACTATGCTTCTTATGATTTCTACATCACTATCTTGACACTTTACAACATAGAGATACAAATATTCCCCTAACTCCATACTCCCATCTTGAGTCACAAGATAAAAACCACTCTTGATCGCTCACTAGGATACCCCACTTTTGACACCAACTAAATAATTAGGGAATCCACCTTTGTTTTCATTGCTTATGTTCATCACTTGATTCATCAAGAATCTCAAATCATCCTTAATTTATTTCAAGTGTCTTGATACCAATACCAATTCTAAAAAAAAATCAACCTATTAACTATTAGAAACACATAAAAAAAAATTCCTACCTCTCATACAACAATCAAGTATACAATCTTTCATCATGATTCCATCTCTATCAACAACATACAACTTGTCTCTATGACTATATTAGTCTTGCAGATCAATCTTTATTCCATATGTCTTTAGACACAATATTATGCTCAGAATTTCATTCCATACTATGACTCATCATGAACTAATTTTCAAAATTAGTATTCATACTAACCAAAACTCCTTTCACTTTGTCATACAAGTTACAAAGAAAACAACTCATACCTTGCAACATAGACAACCTGAAATCCTCTCAAGATGAATCCTTATTTGACTATAACCTCATGCTTATATTGATAGAAGAGTGTCTCCATGAATTCTAATGAAATCACCCCTTTACATATGGCTCTTAAAACATCATGAACTTAGGAGATTCCCAAATCTCCAAACCACTCTTCTCAATCATCTTGCAATCATGGTACTGATAGTCCATCCTTAGAATCCACTTAGGCTTGACTGAGGCATTCAACTCATCCACCTTTTTATCCTTCTTTTCTTTGATTTCCTTGTTAATATATGTAGATAATGAGTATTATTGACATTATTTCACTTCTGGTTCTGATCTACCTTAGCAAATAGTCCATCTTGACTCTTGGACTCAATATGATTAGTCCTGACTTTATTTGGCTTCCATATCAATGTTTGACCCTTCTTATGCACTCTAGGAGATCCATATACCTTGTTGAGTCTTCAAGGCCTTCTAAATCTATTAAGACAAGTTATTGCAATGTGTCCCATATTATGACAACTATAAAAAACAACATTATTATACTTACCTCTTGATTGATCAATGCTTCTCCCATGGTCCCATGATAACTCATCCCTTGAGACCATTCAATAATCACTTGCTCCATGACCAAAGCTATGATAAGAAAAATAATAATCATTTAAATAATTGGAATAACTCATTGCATTGGGCTTCCTAATTGGTCTCTTCATGTTGGTAATCTTGACTTTTTGATGATCACTTTGAGTCTCAAATTTGAGAATTTCTACATAGGTCTTTGAGACCTGACTTTCCTTATTCTATTTTTGGTCTTTATTGAATCCAATACCTATCTTGTCATGTGGAGATGTTTTAATACTCAAAATATCATGAATAAATTTAGTACTCTTTTCAAATTTCTAATGTGTCTTCGACTTGATTGTTGCTTAATCCAATTATGCCTTTAAGGACTCCATTTCTATTCCAAACTTGGTGCATTCCTCCTTATTGGTATTAAGACTTGCAAAGACAATATCAATCTAAGTTTCTAAATATTTTATGATCTCTTCATGTTCATTGGTGTTTTTCCTTAGTCTTTATTCAAAGAGATTGATTTTCTCCTCATAACTTTTAACCAATGATCTCAATTTTTGATTCTTCCTTCTTTGAAACTTCAACACCTATAGAGCACTCACCAATTCTTCCTCAAGGTTCACTTTAGCCTCTTCTTCATCTAATTATTCATCATCCATAAGACTTTTCCCTTTTAGATAGCCCATATATTTTATTTCTATATCCATGAATAATATTTCATTTATGTCATGATCATTACTATCATCATCACTATCAGATGTACTTGTTTCACTTACATTAGATAAGCTACTATCTTATTTGGTATAGAAACTTCTCTTATTCTTGAATGACCCTTTCATGCCTTCATACTTCCTATAACCCATTTTTTTCTTATCAAGATTATATATATATTATTATCATCGCCATGATGTTCATCATGCTTAGTCTTATCCTTGTTAGGACATTTAGAGGCAAAGTGACCAATATTACCACAATTAAAGAATTTGAATGGCAACTTGCCTTTATACTTACCTGATCATTTTCTTATTTTTCTAACAAAAATGTCTTATATCTTATCATCATAAATGTCTAAGCCAATGTCATCCTTAAACTTCTTATCTTGTGATTTTTTCTCAGCTTTTAATGCAACTTCCTTCTTAGACGTTCATCCATCACCTGTTCTCATTTTATAAGCATTCAAGATGCCATGAAACTCATCCATCTGAAGTATGTTAAGATATTTGATCTATTCCATAACAGACACCTTTGAATCAAACTTATATGTTAGGGATATTAATACCTTTTGAACTATAATTGATTCTTCTAACTTCTCTCCTAGGCCTCTGATGACATTTACCACTTCATCTACTCTTAATAGATTACATCCAATATTTTCATACTCCTTCATTCTTAGAATTTCAAAATATCTCTGGTGGGTCTATAACTTTACCAACTGGACATTGGTGTCTCCTTCATAAATGGTCTATAAATTTTCCCAAATCCCTTTGGCTATATCATAATGCATGACCTTTACAAATTATACCTCTAAAAGAACACACAAGATGGCATTCATTTCCTTAGAGTTGTTCTCAATTAACTTCTTACTTGTTATGTCAGTTGGTGGTATATAAGTTGGAGTGAATCCATCAACAACATATTTCCATATGTCATGATCCAATTACATTAAATAGGTCTTCATTATGATGCTCCAAAATGCATAGTTAGTCCCACTGAAAAGAGGAGCCTTATTGGTTGAGAAACCTCCTTGTCCTTGATGAATATACATGTTTATGCTTCAATGATATCCTTTAAGCTATTAGGACTACTTCAAAGGACCAAGATCTAATACCAATTCTTGAAAGCATAATCACTGAGGGAGGGGGAGTTAAATTAGTATTTAAAAATTTCATTCATATATACTTTAACATTTCTTAAACCATCAAAGAAATAAAATGATATATCAATGCATAAAGAACCAATCACATGAGCATGAAATAAGAGCATAATACATATAACACATATATGAGTGGGAAACCCTCAAGAGGAAGAATACCCACTATCCCTACAAATGGACTACTATCCTATAAAATAAAATATCAAATTCTATTGAGCACCAACTCAATTTGGAGCACCAACCCCAATAAAATCAAGTACCCACTTGACTAGGCTTTAGCAAGAACCTACTTACAAGGAAGCATCAACTCCCTAAGTGAGTCAGCACCAATTCATCCACCTCATCACACCTATGATCTATTATTATGGTCTCATTTTAAGACCTCCTTCTACTCTAATAAGAAATATTTTATTTGTTTATTCATTCACACCCAAATAGGCATAAACTACCTTGTATATATATATATATATACACATATATCATTCTCATGATTACACACCACTTGGTCAGCCCACACCTTCAACCTCTTAGGTCAGCCATAGAATAGGTCTTAAAACATCATGTGTATGTGATTTAAATGATATCTAGACCCATTATAGTCTGTAACAACTCAATTAAGCCTCATTTCTCTTTTAGGCCTCATGGAGACCTAATTGCATTAGGTTTATCTTCTTAGAGGCAAATATTAATTATTTTGGGATCATATGGCTTTATCCAATAACTAAAAACCATTTAAAAACTTATAAAAATTCATATACTAACCTCTTACATGCTTTATTATACTTATGTCTTTTGTTTATACCATGAAAGCTCTTTTAGGACAAACTACACTATTAGGCCTATGTACCTCAAAAGTCTATTTTATAAAAATGAAGCTTAAACACCCTTAAGATACTATAATATGAAAAAATAAAAATGTATAAAAATTATCCATTACCTTAGGGTCATCAATAAATTCATTATACAGTTTCACTTAGAGCTTAAGGCTTTAAGATCAACTTATCAACACTCACTAAGAACTGCCAGAATACTCAAAACATAGTCATGAAAATTTTGACCTCCAATACCTGTATGAATACTTTAAAAGACTTCTGATGAATTTAAAATATTATAAAACATATTTAAAACATACTCAAACATAAAAATCATATGGTATAATATCAAATTATTTGTCTATCAAACCAATCTCATGACCTTATATCTCACAGATGAAACTGAACTAGACAAGCCATTTTGGCTTCAACATTTTCATCTCTTTTTCTAACCTAAATAGCTTTTTAAAATAATTTAAATGATATAAAATTATCTAAAAACATCTACATGAACTTGGTTTCATAATTATACCATGGAAACATACTCAAATTCAACTTCTCATCTTTTTCTGGGTTTTGCACTATTTGTTTCATTAGGCCTGTTAACAAATAACCTACTTGGATCACCAAATTTGAACACATAAAGCCTATCATATATACAAAAACCATAATTTACATGAAATATGGGTCTTTAAATTATTCCTCCATCCATTTTATCTTATTTAACAATACAACTTTTGAGAGCTACAATAATTTATTGATGAATAAGCCGGTAGCTATGCATTTTCTTTCTCATCTAATTAACCACCACCACCTAGAGGTACCTAGGAGAGTTGAATACAATATAAAATTTATTTTATATTAATTTGAGTCCATTATAATCTTATTTGAACAATATCTTTCACATCAGGTCCTTATAAGGGTTTAGAGAGGTTTTAACATAGGTTTTGGTGTTAATGATTGTTCAATCGCCATAAATAAAAAACCAATGCCTATATATTTTAGATAAGATCCTTACCCATCTCTCCTTAATATATTAGGTTACCATGCAGAGGTTACACATTCCAATGAACACCTAAAATTCCTTATCAGGTTTGCATACCTTCATTCTATGCACTTGAAAGACCTCAAAACCACTTTCCATGCCTTTTCCTATAAGCCATAAACTCATACTTCATGATCACTTTTTAAAAAAAATTAAATTACCTCTCTATATGCTTTCCTTTACACATTCACATTGAAATCTGATCCTCATGCCTCATTAGGATAGATACGGTCTATAAGAGGTCTAGATGTAGACCTAGACTAAAGGTCCTACCTTCAAAGACTTACTTCGAAACACTTTTGAGTGCATACACACCTTATTTTCATGCTAACATGACCTTAAAAACCTTTCACATGCCTAATTTCAATCACCTCATCATGCCACCAACTCATATCTTGACTGTGTCATGACTAGACTCAAGCTTACAAGACACTTGACACATTGACCTAGTTCTTCCATGTCATGACCTCAATAAAACATCAAAAAAGTAGACATAAGACATAAAAAACACTCATATTACTACACCATTATCTTTTTAATGACAAAAATCTTATATAGCCTCATATATACCTAAAACCACATGACCAAGCTTCCTTCACATGGCTCACCCTAAAACTCTTCATGCCATGACTATTACATACTATGCACATACATTCCTCTACACATACCTCTTTATATAATGAAATTAGTGACTTGTATAGACCTATTCATATACTATGATTTCTTTATAGACATAATTGTATTAAAACACTATTTTCTCTCATGCACCTACTCTGTCATGTACCTTGACATATCACATGTTGTCATCTATCCTTAGTCACCTTTCAAATCAATATTCATAAGATGCTTCTTAATATAAATATTGAAATCAATGACCTATAATTTCATGAAACTATAATATATTAGTTGACTTTGAATTCTCTCTTGCCTTCAAATTCTCTCTTGACTTACAATTCTCTCATGATAAAATCCTTCAATGATAATTCTCTCTCAATGTACACATTACCAACTAAGCTTAGTCACCTTTGACATTAACATGCTACCAAATAAGAACACACTCTCAATAGGGTACTCATATCCATAATACTCACTAATCAACACTCTCTTTATCCCACTACCATGATCAAGCACTTGAACAAATAGACATTTGACATTAATAAACATTATGCCTTTACATGATGCACCCTTTTGACATCAATGACAACAACATGCCAAGATAAAATTTATGTGGTAACCTTATTGTTGAGATTCTATGTGTAATAGGGTTATTATGTATAACATTGGCATCAAACTAGGATTTTTATGTTTCATTCTCTAAGGTGAGATGATGTACTTGTTTTTTCAAAGTACCCACAACATCCATTTAAGAAATCAACACTTGTGAAGGTATATTATCAAAATCAAGGGGTTTGTTCAATGATTGAATTTCATTATTTATTTTAACCATTGGTATATTAGATTGGAAATCTTGTTTAATAAGAGTCAATGTGCTCTCAATAACCTTTGTAGGTTTGATAACTTTGACCTGTTAGAGTGAAATTAGTGATCAACCTCATTTGGGTTTATTTGAAAACTAGGTTCTACTATAGTAAGGGGGTTGAGGGGGATTCAGAGGTATTTTTATATTATTAGGTTGAGTATAAGGTGCTTTATTATCTAATGAATGGAAATTATTCACATAATAATAAAAGTGTGTGTGTGTGTGTGTGTGTGTGTGTGTGTATTTTAACATGTGATTTATTATTTGGCTGAACAAGAGAAATATGTGAGGTAAGAGAGGAAGTAGAAGTTGTATATTTCATGTCATCTCCATGATAATCACAACAATCATCATTATCCCATGGTTCATCAAAACTAGAATCTAATTCATTTGAAGAAGTAAGATTAGAAGAATTATCATCCACATGTTCATTAATAGAGGGAGAAGGATATGATTTTAATGTTTTACTATTATACAATGCATCATCATGTGTAAGTGCAATGCAAGTCATTTGTTCACTAGTAGTTTTTAAATGCAAGCATGATTATCACTTTCTATTTTATAATCAAGGGAAGGAGAATAAATAACCATGTTTTATTTTTTCACATTATGAAATATAGGAGAAAATTTAGAAACATGTGCATTATCTATTTGTGACAAAGAATGATTGCATTGAGCTTGAAATGTGAATGAAGGTGAAAAAGGAATTTCATCTACCTTAGTTTGTACATTGTTAAAAGGTGTAACATCATTTGTATTTGATTTTTATAATGTAATTGAGAAGGGTAAAGAAGATGCATTATTCCTATCTACTTTACTTAAAGTATGCAAAAGGGATTTTCATGTAGTGCACTTATATTGATTTATTTTGAACAATGAAATAGCAAAAGTAGTTGAAAAACTAGGATCACCTTGGAATAAAACACTACCAACAAGAGGTTATTTTTGAATTATATTGTTAATTTGATTTTTATAATTAAGATAAGATTAAGAAGAAAGAGAATATGATGTATCTAATGTATCCTCATGTTCATTTGTATTGTCATGCTCACAATAATACTCATAGCCATATTATAACAATAATAATCATCATCATCATTATAAATGAAATAATTATCATGATCTAATGTAAAATATTGAAAATTAGTCCATTCATTGTTATAATCATAAGAAAAAATCAAGATTTCATCAAGTGGATGATGAGTAGAAGATTTTTTAGATGTCATTTTAAACTTGCCAAAGAAGATATGGTAAAGAAGGAATAACAATCACACAAGAGGTAGAATCTAATATAACATAAGCATGTGTGAAATGTGTGAATTTTTTGAACAAAGTTTACAATAGAAAATAGGATTATTATTGAAACCCTAATTACTAATGTTTGTGTATAAAGGGACCTAGTATGTGGATCTCAGTTTTAGATTTAGGGTTGTGTTAAAAATATTTAAATTAAACTAAATAAATAGAACCCTAGTATGAGATTAATTAAGTTAGCTAGGTTAATCCAAAAAATTAGAAAATCATATTTTTGTAATGCTATTTTAATGTATAAAATTAGAAAAGGTAAAACCCTATGGAAAATCAGGGTTTTGAAGCAATATTCAAAGTAAGATGGGTTCACCAAAAGATTTAAGCTTTTAGGGTTTTACTATGTAAATCCTCAGCTAGATTAAAGGGTTAGGCCAGTTACAATCTAAAATAAATTTGGAATTTATTTATTTTATGGAACTTTCTAAAAATAGTTAATATAAGGAAAAAGTTGTCTTATCTAGATATACATAGAGTTTCTCATAGATCTTAATATTGGAGATGGCTGAGCAAATAAAAAATAATATTTATTCTATTGATGTTTTTTTGAGATATGGATCTAGATAGTAGCACCCCCTTTAAGATAGTAGTTCCATGTGGTGCTAATGTCTAGACCTGGAAATAATGTCCTTCATGCAGTGACTATAACTTTCAGGGAAGCTATGAGAGTTTTTAGGGTCTTATAGGTGATTTATGTCATGTAGGGGCTCATCTGTGTCATTATTTTGGATGATTATTCTCCAAAACCATAATTAAAACCTGTATACATGAAATAATGAACTAATCAAATGCAAAAGGAAAGGAAAAACTAGGTTGTGGGATGTTATAATCATGCAAAACATAACCGTTGTTCTAGATACTACCTACATTAACCCCAATGCTAGGGGTCTCAGATCACATGTAGTTATCCCTTAGGTAATGTGCACCATAAAATTTCATGGTATGTTAGAATTAATTTTACCTAGGCCCTTCTTTGATCAAGCATGCAAATGTTTAGGTGTGAAAGCTAAGTATTATGTAGAGTATTTGAGTTGTATTATTGGTTGATTTTATGTAAAATAAGTGCCAAAATAGTAAGTGTTAGATGTAAAATTCCTTGTGAGGATATTTGTATAGGATGATCTTTTTTTTAAATAAATACTTATTTTTTGGATGACAAGTCATGAAAAATATATAAAAAAATATAAGAGAAGGGTCACGAAAGGGTTAGGACTCAAAAAAGTGAAAGGGCCCATTGAAAATTGAAGAAAAAAGTGGACATTAATGCCATGTGGTACTAATATCATTAAAGTGGCACTAATGTCCCAAGGCTTAGAATAGATCAAAAATTAGGGACGATAGGCTAAGGGCTCCTAGGATTGAGAAAAGGTGATCTGTGGTTGTTGGGGGTGTTAAAAATAGGGAGAATAAGGCGTAATAAAGATTAAAAGACTCAAGATAACCACATGAACAAGCACTATAACCATCACTAAGACCCTTTGTGTGAAAGAGTAACAAAATACAATACTTTTGGTTGCTTGATCAAATTAGGGTGTTTACACTACCTCAAGACATATTCATTGATAGTTTCATTATTTCCTTATTTGATTTTTACAATTTGGGCATATGAAACCTTTTTGATAATTTTAATAGAGAAGTGTGCCAAAAATTAATCTACATGAGGTTTGAATTCATTTATTTATTGGGTTGGTGAATCATATAACCACCTTAAAGCATAGTAATTTAATTTTCTTAGAAATAATTTGGTCAAAATTTTATCATTAGAGGCATAATCAAGGAATGCCACATAAAAATATTAAAGATTTATTTTATATCACCCTTTCCATCATAAAATTTGAAATAAGGTGTAAAGATATCTCTGGTGCAAGAGGATTATGCATCACCTCTTGTGAATTAATAACACAAGGTGATTTCATAGAATTTTGTTCAATATTTATAACCTTAGTTTGAAAAATATTTATAGTTTTAATAAGATCTTGCACCTCTTGGTATTTTAGGTTGGATATTTGATAAGTCACCAAAGGAGGTGTACCCATAGGTTGGGTATATATAGGCATTGAAACCAAAAATTAGGTTGAAATATTTAGGTTTTCCATGTAAGATGTGACAATCTTACTTTCAAGGAACAAAGGTTGAAATAAATATATCATGCCTCCACTATAAATATGAAGAGGTAATTTGTTTAAGTGGAGAGTTTTTGTATGGGGATGACCCATAACTCTAATATCATGATCAATAAATGAACCTACTTGTGCATCAATGATTTTTATTTTTTAGTTTCTAATATAGTTCTTAGGATTTCATCAAGATCTTCAATTTCTTGACAAATACACTATAAAATAATTCAATTGATTATAGTTACTCATGATCTATTTGTTCATGTTCATCAATTTCATTAAATTCATGGTTTTCATTCTATAATATTCTTCTATGATAACTTAATCAATATGTTTTTCATTCTTAACATTTGTATCATAATGGACCATAAGATTAGACCCATTATTAGTTTGAGACATCTTAGGTGGTAAGAGAGGAAGCTCACTGTATTTAATAGGCACAACTCCTAATCTAGGGCTATGCCTAGGTTGTATGCAAAATAATATAAGTAGGAAATAAAAAAGTACAATAATCTGAAACCCTAGCTAACTGAAAACCTTAGGAAACAAAAATATTTGCATTCATATAGATTGAGTTCATCAAAATGTTTTATGTTATTTTGGGTTTTATACACAAACACACTAAGCTAATAAAATGATTTGAATGAAATATGACAATATTTAGATCTAGGAAATGTAATACAATATTGTGATATTACATTCATTTAAGCATGTGCAATAAATATATAAATGATTATACATCTACATAAATAAGGGAAAAGAGATAACATATCTTGTTTATTATTATTCTTGACTTTTAATATTTCCCAAATCCCTCTATCTTATAACCCAGTTTTCTATTCCATTCATTTAGTATTTTGACTATTTTTGTTTCTTTAACACTTTTGGCAAATCCAAACACTTGTGTTGATGATAGTGTCGTCCTATTGATATCAGTGTCCCTCCCAAAATATAGACTCTTTTTTGGATCTATTAATTACATGTTTCTAGGTTTTTTGTCACCTTTGATATGGTGTGTTTAGATTCACACGTAGGTTGTCACACTTTTTCAAATGATAAAACATTACCTTAACCCTTGGAGTGACTATGAGAAAAATGGGTTAATGGGCATACAGTGTCGATATGCCCCATAAACCCCTCTATCATTGAGTGATGCCTTCATAAATAATACTTCAAAAAGGTCCTTAGACTTATGTAATTGTTCCCTACATGTTAGCTTATGTGTGTATCATACAATGTGTGATAAGTAATTACACAGAGTGACCTAGCTTATAAGTTGGAAAATATAGCTCATGGGATTCTCATCTAGTACTTCAAACATATATATGTATTTTCTTTATGATTGATATGAGAAAGGAGAAAATAAGAAATATTTTATCACTTGAGTGCTTAACTAAATGCCTTTTTTAGGTTACCTTATGAGTTGTTTGGTCTATGCTAAGTGAAGAATGAATGAGGATTGATCTTGTATATATACCAATCCCTCTAGAGAACATCTCATATTAATGCACTTAATCCAACTATAGGAATATGTTTCATTTTTAAATTAGATGGATTTAAGGCACTCAAAACTTGTTTTGGATAGTGACATTTTCATCAACATAGGCATTTAATTTCAATGCAAATGTCTGAGTAGATGGAAAATAAGCACAGGTCTAGAACTTGTATAAATAGAAGATAAACATATTTATAACATTTTTAGCATGATAGAATGTTTGAGTCACTATAATAACATTGGTTAGACTAAGAGATAATCAATTTGTCATAAAGAGATGGTGTATATGAGCCTTTTGACATTAGAAAAGATTTAGAAGTTGAAGGTACATCCATGATATGTATTTTCCAAGTGTACAAGATTGAGGTGTTATATAATTTAGAAACAATGTATACACACACACACACACACACACACACACACACACACACACACACACACACACACCTTTTGGATATGTTTATTTTCTAAATTAGATGAATTTTGGGAATTGGACACTTTGTATAAAATAGACACTTGAATCGATGCATGTGTCCACCAAAGACGTAAGTGTCCAAGAAGCTAGAAAATAGGTATAGGTCCAAAACTGGTAGTCAACGATAATAATTAGGTTTAAAGAATTTTTATAGTATATAAGGCTTGGGTCATTAAATTAATAATGGTCAAAGTAATAGATAATCAATTCGGAACAAAGAGATAATGAATGTGAGCCTTTCAATAGCAAGAAGGTCTATAACTAAAAATTATAACCATGATATGTATTTTACAAGTGTAGAAGACTAAGGTAATATATAAATCATATTTTAGTATCTATATCCCCCCCCCCCATTTAATATAGTAATGAAATTTCTAGTTTAAAGGAAATAAATGCATAACTAGGTGTCTATAACACACTTTGCCTTTGTGTGAGTCCAACTTGAGTGATTTTTTGGTGACTAACACATAACCAAAAGCATGGTACAATATATAATTAGTGTATGAAATATAAAACTTAAAGAATTTAATTACTTGAAATTAATAAGAGTAAGGTTAGGAGTACTCCTATGTGTCGATGCAACTGTCTTTCCTTATGGTAATTTAATTTGAAAGGATGCCTCATTATGAAGCATTAAAACTGAGATTAAGAGAAATATGAAACCTACAAGTACTTATATATATATATATATATATATATATATATATATATATATATATATATATATATATATGAGGACACGTGCCCCTAACCTTGGTGTAAGGGTGAGTTGCACCATGACCATTGAGCTTGTTTCATCTCAATCATATAGCTCAAATATATGGATAACCTAGTGAGTGTCAGATATTTAATAAACTCACACACTATATATAGTGAGGGTGAATTATTTAATCAAATACAACCTATAATCTAGTAAATTTATATGATTTAATGAAATATAACTTATAAATTTAGTATGAATGATCAATTTAATCAACTCAACCTTTTAATTATGAACCAACTACTACACTAGAATGGCTTGATAACAATCTATAAAAGTCCATCTTGGGTATGATAATAGTCCATAATATTATTTGAAATTTTTAAATCATTTGATTTTGTAATTTTAGGTGCCCTTTATATGGCATATGCACCTTATATATGTCTCAAGATGAAATTTGAGTATAATAACAATACAAATGTATAAAATGATGAAACAAATATGTATCTAAATCATATAAATGTGAAATATGGTGAATTTGAAATCAATGAAAATGTGTA